>LBNU01033744.1:41674-74183 GCA_014162995.1 Artemisia annua
AAAAAAAAAAAAAAAAAAAAAAAAAAAAAAAAAAAAAAAAAAAAAAAAAAAAAAAAAAAAAAAAAAAAAAAAAAAAAAAAAAAAAAAAAAAAAATCCTCCTTAGTTTATATCTTTGAAAGATAGAGTAAACAAGATTCGCCAATATTCCTGCTAAATTCAACAGGGAAAACATAATCTAAAAGAATAAACGAATGAACATTAAGCCTTCAAATTCAAAGAATTGAATTGAAGCTTTCGATAGGATCAGATTCTTCAAGCATGGAGGCAGCCTGAAAGCTGTCTATGGCATCTGATAAACGTCCATCGAGCTTATGAACAAATCCTAAGTGAAGCCAAGCCATGCGGTTGGTGGGTTCCAGCCGTAATGCATCTGAGAGCATGGTTCTCGCAACTGGTAACATTGGCAAGCCACGGTTCGACATAATAGCACCAAAACTGATCTTGGAAGGGACGTAATTGGACTCTACCAATAGAGAATTAACATAGGTGGCCATAGCTTCCTCTATTTCACCACGTCGCTGGTATATTGTCCCTAGTAGAGTTTGACAAAAAGATTTAACGTATGATTAGTTTCATACTTATACATAAGACGGACCATATCTGAACATCTAATCAAAGACCAACGTTAAACGAATTTGAATATGTAGTGAATGTTTGGATGTCTGTTTCAAATGTGATTATGTGATACTGCATAATAAGAATGCAAAAAGTTGCCGCAGTAAAACATATTGTAACAAATAGCAATTTGAGTGTACTTGTGAATTATGAGGTTGTAATAATCACCTTTATGGATGTAAATTGTACCTCAAAATTTATAGTTTTTAGTATTAGATATTTAGATACAATATCAGTAATTTTACTCTATCTTTTGATAACCAGTGTTGTTGCTGCTATTTTCAAACTGATTAGTCAAATTTAATTTATGCACTCCTACGTAATATGATAATCATAAGTAGCAGTCAAGATACTCACATAATCACTAAGCTTTGCCTTCCATTCCACAAGAGAAGAAAAAGACCAATAAGAAGAAAATTGACTTTTAACAGTTAAGTTCTAATAAATGAACCAAAAGTCATTCTTAAAGAATATTATTCAAACCATGACAAGTCATGCTTTTACATCATTGCCTTGCGTCCTACTCTCTAACAAGCGTATTCACACGCGAGAAACTAATGTGTTGAATCAATCAAAGAGTTCAACCCTACCCCAGTAAGATCTTAAAATAAGCAAGCAACACGTCTAACATAGGAAAATATAGTGCCTAAAGTAACATCAGAATGTACTCATAGATCAATATGTATTATGACAAAAAGTATACAGAATACTAAGTCTTGGAATATACGTGTTGGGATCAAATAGCATTTAACAATCCCTGTATCCTATAGGAAAAATTCCACTCTAAGTTTAGATATTCAAACCTAGTATTCCGAAATCTACAAACCTGACTAATTCTAAATTGTTTCTGTCCAAATAGCATTCTAGAAAATACCATGGTCTTCAATTTGTTATTAGAACTCATTTGCAATTTCGATTTTAAATAGAAATTAGTCACGTAAGTGAACATGTGGGGGCTATATGCCAATGCACAACTCTTACAATAACACATAGACTAATTAGTCATATAAATACACATGTATGTGGATATTGATAAATGATAATAAATGATACACATAGACTAACCGTAACTTCTATGATAATGTTTTAATATAGTTCAGAAGTTCCGAAGGATGTCATACAATATCATTTTGAGACCCAAAGTTGGTATATTTCACCATAACATCAACTTTGGCATCCAAAAGCCAACAAGTAAACGTCAAACTAAGCATTGACGTGGAAATTGCTTTATTTTTTAGTCTTCCTTATGATCATTCCAAGAAACTAACAGAGTGTGGAATGGAAAGTATTAGTCTAAGTTTGAAAGTACTGAATATATAAATGGAATGATGCATATGTTCATCACTCTTTGGTCATGCCTACACCCAACTTGAGGTCAATTTTGTCCTAACTGTGAAAAATGACTATTTTCACTTGTATATGAAGTGATCATGTATTGTGTGAGTTTTCAGTTTGAGAGTTTGTAACACAATAGTGAGGTGCACCAAATAAAATAGTATAGTGAGTGCAGGGAAACTGCCAACCATTGACAGCAACATCTTCTCCCATATGGAATTAAGGAGTAACCAAAAGAATAGAGACACAATAGAGTTAACTAAACATCTTCTCACTTAGGTTAGGGTGTATATTAAGTGTAAAGTCCTCAGTAATGCAGGCTTTCCTAAATCCTGTGTTCCTTTTCTTTCTAGCCTCTAACATTCGAAGCATAAGGAAAATGAAACAACTGGTAACACGCTTTGAGTTCACCTCTAATTTGGTCAATAGACTTCAAGTATAGTTATAAGCACCATTAAACTTTTGGGTACCGTTAGAATTGCATTGATAATTTAAAAACAGTTATTTAATGCATATGTGTGCAATGCAAATCGGTTTTAGAAACGATCTGAATAGGACAAATTTACAATGATGTGACAGTTTAATGTTGGCTTAATAAATCATTAACGTCTTCTTGGTGTAGAAATTTAAGTAGAAAAAACATATAGAGCATTAGAACTTACCCTCAGTATGGAGTGTCTCTGAAGAGCATTCTACGATTTCTCTAGCTTTCCCAAGGCATATCTCTGCATCCTTCCAACGTGCCAGACTGGAGTATAAATTCGCTAGACCTTGCCAAATTTCATATTCATTTACTCTTTCATCTTCAATCTACAATAGTACACATACTATACATAAATTAATGGTAGCGAAATGGGTGGATGGCAAACGGATCAAGCCATGTTTGGGTAAAAAAGGAGAGTTATAAAGGGTGTTAAATGGTTGTTAAATGGGTGATAGATCATAAAGATTGTATAGGTTCAGCTGACCCGATAACTATTATCTTTTATCAGAAAATTCATAAATAACCAATATATAGTACTGATAGTTAAACAATTTGAAATTATAAATTTATAGTAGTGTGCCAAAGTGATCATAACTAGTAAACACATTAATATATTATATAGACTAAACTTAAGCTCGCATATCGTAAAGCTATGTAGCTAGCCATTTAGAAAACATTCACTGTATAAGAGACTTTGCAATTTTGAAATATGACTATAATAACTTTTTCTTGTGTAAAACGGGTAAACGGATTAGGTTTTCCCTATTCAGGGGTGAGTCATTATTCATTAACTCATATGTATGCGGTCTAGCATGGAATCCCGTGACCATTTCCGACCCTTCCCTGCCACCCTTGAATGTGCAACTAGTGAGGTTTGAACCCTTGACCTCTTGTGAGGAAGTCAAGTGCCTAACCACTAGGCCATTTGGTGGTGGTTACCTTTTCTTGTGTATCGAGTAACACATTTGTACCTGGCCATACTCAACAGCCTATTTGACCCATTTCTTAACCATTTGGGAACCCATTTAATTCTATGCATTCCAATAATGGAGGCCATTTCGGCACGTAAATCTCTAATTTATTGTCAAAATTCGCCCAAATGATTACACAAATTGGGCTGGTATAGCCACGTGAACAAAAACTGTAAGTTATGTTAAAAAAATAATGATGGCTAAAGCTAACCTGGTGTGTACTGTGAAGTGGCCCATAAGATTTCTTTTGGGCTTGAACTAATGCGAGTAAGTGACGATATGTTTCAATTGCATCCATGTGCCGTGACTGTGCTATTCTCAGTTTTGCTTTCAATCTCAAAAGCGGTCCTTGATCCCACCTTACTGTTTCATCTAAAGCAGCATCAGTGACCACCTCTGCCTCCGAAAAGCGTTGTTGTGCAGATAAAATCAAGGCAAGCAGTCTCCAACCACGTAGCATGGACCCACCGGTAACATCAATATACTGTTTTGCTAACCTTAATGCATTATTTAAGTTCCTATGCATTGCATATTGTATTGCTAGTTCAAAAACAAGATCCGAGTTTTCAGGCTCTAATGAAATTGCTTCATCTAAAGATTTCAGTGCCTCAGATTGAAGATGTGAACGTTCATAATCTGATGATGAAACACTCGCTTGTTTACCGTAACAAAGTCCTAAAACTCTTAGGCATACACCATTTAAATGTTTATTCCTTTTTTTACAATTATTCAATGCTCTTTGTGCATACTCGATTCCCTCTGCAGCCAGAAGCCCATCTTCACTGCATATTTTAGCAGCTAACAATAACGAAATTATGTCATCAGGTTTTTCGTGTTTATGAAGTCCTTTTTTTAACAAATCAAGTGCGGTTTTTCTCTGTCCAATCTCACTACAACAAAAAGCCAATGTTTTCCAAAGATCCACACGATGAATCACCCCAGGAATTACTTCCTCAAGTTGTTTTGCTAAAATTGGTGTTTGGCTGCAAATAGATAAGGCAAATGTGAGGTGTTCTACCACAGTCGGATCCCATTTCGCCTTCCCTAGTGAAAAGTTTCTCATGCAAATCATTAAAAGTAAAATAGCTTCTTCGAAGTTGTTTTTTGGCACGTACGTACCCTCTACATGCGTAGACGTAGTAGGTGGGCCGGCTTCAAAACCACTGTATAATAAAAATGCTGCAAAGTTATTTTGAATTCGTGCACAACTGTTGCTATCAAGGTTCCATTGAGTGAGGAGGGCGCGTCTATAAGAAGAAACGGCTTCGTCATACTGACCGGCTTCATCCCATAGTTGTGGGAGGAGCTCAAATACTCTGCTAATTGTTTCTTGTAATCTAGTATCTACAAAAGCATCGGGAATCCCATGTGGGAATATCTTCTCTACTGCATCCAGCACTTTCTTACACTCTTCAGCAGCATCTATAAATAATTTAAGAATGATTTGTGTCAACTTTAAGTATAAGTGACACTTTTGACCAAATTAATTATTAAAGAGTCCATTCAGGTTATGTTTTATCTCTACGGTCAGACTACCAAAATTAGCTGAAAAAACTAAACGATTCATATCGTTCAAACTGGCTGAATGGCACAAAAAAGTGCATTATTAGAGCATAAAACCTCCCAAGTCATTTTATCCAAGATTTTACATCATATATCATGTAAAACCTACAATGATATATGACACGCCGTTTTCTTATAAAAAAGAAAATTTGGACAAAACTGTTTCAGGTAAACCCAACCCAACCCATTAGAAATCTGTACTAAGAAATGACCCATTATGAGTAGTATCCGTCCAGTAAATTGCAGACTTATAACTTTATTTGAAATATAAATGGTTGTTGAAACGAATTTTAAAGTCCAAGTGACAAGAATAGATATGAAGGTAAGACATAGAAAATCTTCTTTCAAATGTAGCATATACTGCTCAAGAGCTCATACCATTTATCCTGTCAAGTTTTTGAAGTGACTTGGTTTTCAAGTATATGGCTTCAAGCACCAGATTGGCACCCTGCTGTGGGCCCGACAGCCCTGACTCAGTGTTCGAACGTGGTTTTTTAGATATCTTCTCTGTAGAAATCGATTGCAGCCGCTGTATAGCAGCTTGAACATCTATACCTTCAAATACTCGAAAAGCTGCTTCCACATTTCCTCTTTGATATTCCAGTCTTCCAAGAAGAGCTCGTGCTTCCTGTAGTTTATTTCGTATGAAGCATTATGTGCTTAATGTGCAGAATCATGATCACATATTATTTTACTTGTTAGTTAGTACTGTTTTACGACAGTGAACGACCAAGAAAATTATCAAACAAAATCTGATATTATTCCTAATTATACTGGCATAGCTGCTGTGAAATCATACTAAAAGGAAATAGCTTTCCATGGATCCTCAATCCACAGCTAAAACTAAAGTATGCGTACTTTTGTTACAAAAGAAAAGACAAAATTGAGATTTAGTTTCTGATAAATGAATGAGTAGTTCAATTTCAAGAAACACAATGGATTTATGTTTCAAGAAGTTCAAATTTAATTTGGTACATGTCTTTGAAATAGACGATGTATTAAACATCAACAAGCTATAAGTTTTTTAGCTAACCTCCGGAATATATTTGAAAACATTCAGACCATAGCATAAAGCTTATACACTCCAACATATAAAGCATTTTTCAATGAAGAATTTCTATTTGAATAGCATGTTAAAATGTATCTCACAATTCTTTGAACTCCATTTCTTTTAGAGAACAATTCCTTAGACTAATTACAATTCCATGTAAAACATTCCGTGAACCAAACAAACCTTAATGTGTCATACTTTAAATTCCAAGTGAACCCATTATCTCAACGTTCCGTTAGAATTTTAACTTTTCGGAAATTGTCATTATATTGTCGAAACTTATATCATTTAACTTTTTCGGATATAAGTAACTATTAAAATACTAAATTCACTCACTTCTCAAACAAACAACTTGAGCTTAACATATCCATAATGTAGCTTAACCAAAACATTACACAATCATATCAAATGCTAGTGGTCTAACATATTTATCATAACTTATAACAATTTTTAAAAATCAATCAAACGAATCCTCAAATTCGCCGAAACAAATACCTCAGAATTGAGTGATAACCCTTCGCGCAAATCGGCTTCAGCTTCATCAATATTACCCGAGTCAAGCTTTGCTTCAATGTCATCCGTTTGCACACAACTACCATTCGCGCATATTTTACGTTCATCCTTATTTGCTAATGATGACGATGATGATGTTTCACCCGACATCGTTCGTTAAATTATGTTTATCAAAGAACTAATATTGAAAACACTGTTTTATTGATAGCAATTGATCAAAAAAACCTCAGCATTGCCCTTGATCATCAATCATGAAAGACAAATGTTTGTCAGATTTCTTGTTGAAAAAAAAAACATGATCCGGATCTAATGCTGTTTTGTTTATGTTTTTTTAAGGATGATGGAAAGGGGTTCATGTTTGAAATTGAAATGGACGGGTCAGATTGTGGGTTATGACATTGACAAGTTGTGGCGCCAAATTAGGAATAGGGTCAACCCCTTGTCACGACCCGCCTACTCGACGCGAATATTTTCGAGGTTGTTCTGGATTCCGGATTATTCTACACTTCTCTTGGAAGATCATGGATAATCTTGGAAGCCCTTAGAAGTGGATGGAATATGCTAGAAGTGGATGGAATATGTTAGAAGCTCTAAAACCTCTTAGAAGTCCTAGAAGCTTATGGAAATCATAGAAGCTTATAGAAATCCTAGAAGCTTCCATAGATGTATCTAGAACCTTGTACATAGTAGTATAAATAGAGGTAGTGTCATTTGTAGACATCATCCAACAAAGTTCACTTGTAATCTCTCTTGTAAAGTTCTCTAAGTAATACAAAGCGTTTTCATATTCCACTTGTTCCTTTCTTTGAAGCTTTTTTAGTTGCATACATCGCTGAGTGTTCGAGTAAGGCTGAGCTTAGTAGAGACTAAGTGCCGCACGGGAGACCTTGTAGAGACAAGTCCGTGTTCCGTGACATTATATGCTCGATAATTTTTTGATGGGCAACTATAGTCTATAGAGACCCTAACTACAAAACTAATGAACCATTAGATAGATTAGTTAGTTGGTCCAAGCCCAAAGCCTAAGCATGATCATATAATTTTGGTTCCCTATGTTCGTTTGACGTAATATAAAAATATCCACAAAATGAGGTATTATGTTTTGATTGTGGATGCTTTTTTTAAACATTTTGTGGTTGTAGGATAGCTTCTTATACAACAAAGAGATTTTAGAAAGTGGAAAGTTAATGTGAAAAACTCAATTGGATTAATGTGAGTACGCTATTTTGCCACATGGCAATATTGAGCATTCATATTAGCTAATAAACGTCAAAATTGGCTTCAGTTTGGTCAAACTCCTCTAAATTCATTCAACAGAATAAATATGTATAAAAACACATGTGTCAATCATACGTGAAATCCGATTTATAATTTGTACTTAAAAATAACTAGCAGGGTACCTGCGCGTTGCAGCGGCGGGTATCCTTGAAATAATTTTTTTTGATAAATAACGTATTTTAGTTTATTATATTCTTTTTGACAATAAATTTACGGATATCAAGAATTTCGTATAGCCCGTGCCCGTTCGGGCTCAAACTCGTTGGCCCGTGCCTATTCGGGCTCGAGCCCGTTTGGTCCGCGCCCGTTCGGGCTCAAGCCCATTTGGCCCGTTGCCCGTTCGGGTTTGAATATTTGTATAATGTGCTTTATTATTTGTAGTAATGAAATTTAATGCAGAAATTGTGTTTAATTTGGTTGTACAATATGTTTGATAATTTGTATTTCTTTTATAAGGGGTGTTTTAATAACTGTATTAATTATATTTATTGACCAGTTAAATAATTGACTACATTAAATAGCATTAATATGGTGTTTTGTCGTACACTATGTTTTTTGTCTTGTACGTCTGAAAATTGTTTGCATTAAAGTGTTGTACATTATGTTTCTTTTCTTGTAAGTAGTAGTCATTATAGTCATTAATAACATTGACCACGTTAATAACATTAATGTTGCAAGTCTGAAAATTATATCATGCTTATTTTGTTGTACACTATGCTTATTTTGTTGTAAATCTGAAAATTGGTTGCAGCTATTGTACATTGTGCTTAAATTGTTGTAATTTTTGATGAAGGGGTGTTTTTAATAGCATTAATGTTGTTTGATAGAATTTTGGTCTTAAAATGACACCATGCTTTATTTTGTTGTACAATATGCTTACTTTGTTGTAATTCTGAAATTGGGTGCATTAAAGTGTTGTAAACCATGCTTAATTTCTTGTAAGTCTTAAAATTTTGGAGAGAGAGAGTCATTCATGTTTTATATGTAGTATAGACTAGATATGGACTAACCCACTAAAGGCTAGTGTACTCGATCGCGTGTAGAATAACCTATATAAGTCCGAGTCGAACAAAAGGAATGGATTTATTCTTTGTATTAATGAAATAAAAACTACTCCCTCCCTCCTATATTAAGTGTCCACTTTGATTTTTTGGAGTCTTTCTTGTTCAACTTTGTCTTTAAATATTTTTATTTTTGTCATATAATACTTGATGAAAATTATGCCAATGAAAATACATTTAAAACCTAGTTCATTCATATATTTTGCATTCAAGTATTATATGACACAAGTAATAGAATCAAAGGTCAAAGTTGAACAAGAAAGACCTCAAAAAAGTCAAAATGAACACTTAATATAAGACAGATGTAGTAATTACTAATAAAGCATATTAATAATCACGGGTTTGTTTTAGATCCAAATGATCAAAGTTTTTAAGGTTTAAATGAACGACAAAACAAATAAAAATAACAAGTAATTGAAATAAGATCGAGATAAGAGGTGCTAACCTATTTATTCCTCTATTTATGCTAATGACATGATCTATTGGTGCAATGCTTAATAACTTCTTCAATTAGTGACTAAATATAGTATAAGTCCAATATTAGCCACTGAAACATATACATATGCCTTATAGCTTTCTAACTCGATGGCAGTTGATGTTGTCTAGTTCATTAAGTCCACCAACTATGTAACACTTGTGATGAAAGTAAACTAATCATCACTTAACTACTTTGTAAACGTACAAATACCTTCGTTAACTTAAACCTTATAGTCTACTAGCTTTAGCAAAGCTAGATTAGTTATAATAACACTAGCCACAAATTAGTATTGGTCATACGTTCGTGAATCAAGATAAAATTTCAGTTTTATTACCTAGTAATCGACTCTATCAACAAGTTAACAACAATAAACATAAAGACACAAGGATCTATAAGCAAGCACATCAATTATCTAACAAAAGAACTATTAAACTTCATAAATCATGTCATAATCATAAATAAGTTCATAACTAGGCTAACACTAAAGTATTTAGCCAACTATGATGTTCACAATATCAAAAGTAAACAAAATTGGAAAGATGAAAGAATTCATAATGAGCTCGTTAATCTAACCAATAATATAAGTATTGTTTATGAATGATGAGATCTTGATCTCTTGATGAATTTAGTTATAATGGTTGTAGAATGAAGCCTTCGAAAACCCTAAAATCGACTAGTTGAAAAAGTGATAACCTAAAAACCGTTTTTTAGGTTTGTATTTATAGGCTTCTAAAACCTCGTCGGTGGTACATCGTAACAGGCTAAGCCTGGTTACGCCGTAGAGCTCATGGCTAAAAATCCCCGCTTGGATTCTTCTCTCTACCACATAACACCAAGAATACCTTTATGCCGTATAGCTCTCAAATAAGAATTGGTTTTAGTCTTTGTGTCTCTACGCCGTAACAAGGAGAACCTTTTTACGCCGTAAATAATCAAGAACTATCACAAAGATGAAAGACCTATGTTTTAACTCTTGTTTATTATACATATTTAGTAAACAAGAGAGGAATAGTTGAAGGAAAGAGAGACATTTACACGACAATCATAAGTTCCCTGCGCATATCTCGTCGTAGCAGTTGTATGGCAAGGGTTCTCGTCACATATCTCTCTCATGTCGACTAGGCAGGACTATTCAGACAGCGTAGGCTCTTGCAAGAAGGAGTCTCTTTTACAACTCCAAAAACAATGTCATTGCACAATAACTCTGAAGAAAACAAGAGTCTAATAAAGCCGATGGCAAATGACATTGTCTTGGATTTGTAAATAAAACTAAGAGCCGACACTGTCTCACTAGTGCTTCCAGACTAGTCATTAGAGAGAGTTTCCGCAACCTATGTTACCAAGAGCATGCCTTTTTCTAAACAAACCCAAATGATGTCCTATCATGCAATGACGACTCCAACGCACATGCCGTGGAGTGATCAAGACTCGTGGAGCAACAAGATGAGCTTTGTCTTGTTCAACGTTAAGTGAGAAAGACTTATGGTTAAAATCAGTTCGGTAGCTGATCGTGTAGCCAAGAAGTTTAATACAAATAGACATCATATTAGTAACATTTGACATATGATGTGAGCATTGGATATACTGAATTATTAATGAAAACAAAGATTTATAATGCCAAGGCATTGAAGCATATAGTAATGATAATGTACGAGAATGAAAAGTGGTGGCAGCAAAACCACACTATTTATAAGGAATGAGAATGAGAGGTCGTGTAACAAAAATGTGGTAATATAATATGTTAGATACTCGCTTCTATCGTTGTGGGTCACTCAAATTTAAAAGAATTAAAAAAATCAAAATATCGACTTGTATATACATATTCTAATGATTACGTTAGCTGTAAAAAGAAATTGAAAAGTCAGTCTATCAAAGCATTCACATCTTATTGGCAAGATATCGTTGAGTATCGACGAGTATCTTTGAATTTTTAGACAAATTTCTTTGCCTAGTTTAACAAAACCATTCCGATATCAATCTCAAACTCAAGAGGAAATTATTCTTTTTTCAATGGTATAATTTCAAGAACTTAAAACGTAATAAATTTAGAGATGATGATGTTTTAGTAGGCTTCGGGGGTGTGACGAGTAAGAAAGGGAATATAAAGAGTACATTAAAAAGGCATTTTCAGACCAACGGGCCTCTGGTCTAGCGGTATGGAGGTTTTACCCTCTTAGGCAAGGTCTCAAGTTCGAGTCTTGTCTAGGGCGATAGGGGTTTCCTCCCGCGTGCGTATAGGGGAAGGGTGTCATTGCCTTCTGGGCTAGACCCAACCTGATTGTGTGGGCTCGCTACGCCTTCTGGGCTTAGAGGCCATGTAGCCACAATTGCCGTAAAGAAAAAAAAAAAAAAAAAAAAAAAAAAAAAAAAAAAAAAAAAAAAAAACCTTTTAAAGCACTTATGAAATTGTGTATTATGCAAGATATTTCATCTACTGTGACATCATTGGTTTGTAGGGGTGAGCAAACGGACCGGATGGACCGGACCGGACCGATCACATTCGGTCCGGTCCTCGGTCTAGACTTTTTGGTTAATTCGGTCTTCGGTCCGGTCGGTCCGGTCCGGACCGAACAAAAAACCGAAAAAACTTGCCAAATCTTGCCTATTTGGACCGGACCGACCGAAGACCGGACCGGACCGAACTGGACCGGACCGACAACATTCGGTTTCGGTCTCGGTCCCGGTTTTTACCTTAATTCGGTCTTCGGTCTTGTCGGTCCGGTCCGGTCCCAGACCGATGCTCACCCTAATTGGTTTGTATTGGGGGATATACTATAAGTACCCCCGATGTTTTGTCCTCCACCCTCTTTGGCCCACCCCAGTTTACAGTACACACAGTTTTTTCATATTCTGTTTCGTTTTTTCTGTCAGTTTTAATCGTTTATTATTAAACTTTATATTTTCTATTCCGTTCTTTTAGGTTTATAATTTTTTAACATAAATAACATATAAAAATAAAAAGTCGAAAAAAACATGAGTGCACAAAATGTATTTTAGGAGCTCCTTATAATGAGAGGTGATTTACATATTTCGTTAATTAATTGACACACTTTAATTTAGTGTGTATTGACATTTATATCCTCACATCACTTTTAATTATTTTCACCCGTAAGAGTATAAATATCAAGACACTTTAAATTAGAGTATGTCAATCAATTTAAAAAATATGCAAATCCCAAACCTCGAGCCTTGTATTAATCACACTTTTAAATGTAGCATTTATTAAAGCTCTGTTATCAAGACTTCAATTGTTTTGTCTCTTTGTTTCGGAATCACACAGACTATTGCATTGCCACGTAGCAACCCATTTTCAAAACAAGCAAAAGTTGTACACATAAAATAATGGTACAATATTTTTTATAGGGTAGATTAACTTACAAGTAGATTAAGCGTGACTGATAAACAATGATCCGGAAAAAACAAATCCCGTTAAACATAGGATTCTTTGTTTTACTTGAAAACTGAAACGTAATAAAGGCCCAATCGGTGGGTCACGTTTGTCTGAATTGAAGTTTTATAAAATATAAACCAAGTTTAATGCGATCTTACACACATGGTCCCTATCCTTTCAACAATATCATGATTTTTCTCCCTCGACTTTATTTATTTATCGGATAGTCTTTTATTCAAAGAAGTTATTAAATCCAAAGTTCTACTTAGGAAGATTAGAACCATCCAAGTAGAGATGAAAAAAAAGAGAGAAGAAATAATGGATGAGAAATCAAATCCAAAGTTAATCAAGCCTTGTTAAGAGACGTTGTTAGGTTCGGGCTGGTATAAGATTGGTGAAGAATTTTTCTAACATTACTCGAGTCTGTACTTGATTACCTGTAACCAAAACTGTACAATATATAATGCTATTACTACCTCCGTCCCAAAATTTATGTCCATTTTGACTTTTTCAATCAAAATTTGACCTTAAATATATTTTTTTGTATTATATAATACTTGATGCAAAATACATAAATGAAATTGGGTTTAAATGTATTTTCATTGATATAACTTTTATCAAGTATTATATAATAAAAAAAATAAATTTAAGGTCAACGTTTCATTGAAAAAGTCAAAATTGACATAAATTTTGGGACGGAAAGAGTATTAAATAATATAATAACAATAATCATACAAATAGCTTATACAACTCAACACAACGGTAAAGAAACCGCTAAATCCAACTTTGGTAATGTAGAGTACGGATATTTCAAACGTGTAAAGGCTTGTTTATCCTACAACACCAACCGAACCTGACTCATTGCCATCCTTACACAAAATTTTAAACAAAGAATATCAACACATACAATACTCCATAATAATAATAAAAAAGAATAAAACATTAAGCAAAAGAATTTATGAATGTATAAAGTGTAAGGACCATAAGCATAAAAAAATAATTCCAAAATTTAAGACCACCAACAGAACCGTTACTCCACCTCTACTGTCAAAACGACACCGTTGCAATAACAAACAGGGGAGTATAAATAAAAGACTAGCCGTTAGATTCATAATTTCAAAAATCCCTTTTCTTTCTTCTTCACCTCTTATTTCTCACTTACACACATTCCAAACACACACACAACACACACACAGAGTGATTATATCCATCGATCTATACACATTTTGAAGATCTGATTAAGGTTTTGGTGAGTCAATCATTCCTAACTTATGTTCAATTTTGTAGAGTTTCCTTTTTTTTTTTTTAGGGTTTCAGGTGCTAATTTTATAGATTTATATGCCTTATTTAGATCTTTTGATTTATAGATTAATAAAGGAATGATTTTCAGCTAGTTATTATACTGGTTTCTAATAATATGACATGCTTTATTTAATTATTATAGGATAAAATATTTATTACTTTTTTTTTTTAATAGCATAGATAAGTACGGAGTAATTGTTAGATGATATTATTGTGTTGCAGAACATTTGAAATTAGATTTGATCATTTTATCGTGGACCTCATGGTCTTATTTAGGTTTGTTTCAATACTCCTTAAAGCAAGATTAACGTTTTTAGGAATGAATTTTTGCGTCGTGTTTTCCCCAAAATATAGCTAGCAAGTGTTGCATTTTTTGGGTTCGTTTTTAGTGCTAATTTGATAACCAATTTTTTTCTTCTTTATTGATAAATAAATCGAATTGTATTACCTGAACGATGGCTAATGTTTATAACGTGTTTTAAGTCCTTCATTGGCGTTAATTAACTAGTCAACTACTGTACATTGGCTTCAAATTGTTGTTTGCTAGTTTGTACTAATTTGCTATTGCTAACAGATAAGCGATTGGACAGGACAAGGTCAAACCGCAAGGGTTTGTAATAAACGAATTTGGAATAAAGGAAAATGACTACAAGGAATATTCCTGGTACACCAAATACCAAAATTGAAAGAACTCCGATATCAACGCCTGGAGGGTCAAGAGTACGGGAAGAGAAAATTGTTGTAACAGTAAGGTTAAGGCCACTAAACAAAAGGGAACAGTTAGCGAAAGATACTGTATCGTGGGAATGCATTGATGACCATTCTATTGTATATAAGCCATTCCCTAATGAGCGTGTGACTCAACAATCTTCGTTTACATTTGGTACGCTTTAGTTGGTGATTTATATAAACTTGTTGTTGTGAAATGTAATTTACTTGAGATTCTGTTTGAGCTGATGAAAAGGTTTCCGGTTCTTGCAGATAAAGTTTTTGGTCCTGCAACTGTCACGGAAAGTGTCTATGAGGAAGGAGTGAAGACCGTTGCTTTGTCGGCTCTAATGGGCATCAATGGTAATTATCCATTAACTTTGCTTTTTGTTTTGCCATTGGGTCGTTGTATCTGTTTTACGAGATTCATGTTTTATTTTTCAGCAACCATTTTTGCATATGGTCAAACGAGTAGTGGCAAGACTTATACGATGAGAGGAATCACGGAAAAAGCAGTCCATGATATTTACCAGCACATATTGAATGTAAGTTATAAGAGATAAATATGTTTGCATTTCTCGTTCTGTGAAAAGTTATTTGACTGTTATTTCTGCACTATTACAGACTCCAGAAAGAGATTTCAGAATAAAAATATCTGGCCTTGAAATATATAACGAGAATGTAAGGGACTTGCTGAATTCTGAATCTGGACGCAATCTCAAGCTTCGAGATGATCCAGAGGTAATAAATTAGATAATTTCTATGTTGAGAATAGCGAATTTGGTGTTACTATTGTCTTACAAGCTAACCTGTTCAATATGCAGAAAGGAACATTAGTTGAGAAGTTGGTTGAGGAAACAGCGAGAGATGATCAACATTTGCGAAATTTGATCAACATTTGTGAAGGTAAGCTTTTATTACTGTTTCACACAAAAAACTAAAAGTTCCTGAGTTCTAGTCAAGTCTTGCTTATAGTTTATTTTCTTTGCTTGCGTTGCAGCTCAAAGACAAGTAGGTGAAACTGCTTTAAATGATACTAGTTCCCGCTCGCACCAGATAATAAGACTGGTAAGCATATGAATTTACTCAGAAAAAATCTTATGAAACCATGGGAATTGTCTTTAAGTATTTTATTTGATAATGCAGACCATAGAAAGCACACTCCGAGATACTTCAGATTGTGTGAGGTCCTTTGTTTCAAGCCTGGTATGTTTTGACATTTGAATTTATGCGTATAAATAAATACCTAGAGAATAGTATGGTAGACTATAAACTAAAACCATATAAACTGCAATTGTGTTTAGAACTTTGTTGACTTAGCGGGAAGTGAAAGAGCATCACAGACAAATGCTGATGGTGCTAGGCTGAGAGAAGGTTGCCATATCAACCTTAGCTTGATGACTCTGACTACTGTGATTAGGAAGCTGAGGTCAGTTGACATGTAGAACTTAATCAGTTGGAGTATTGAAATTCAAATTTTTATCTCTTGAAATTAAACGAACCAGATGAGTTGTATATCTTCTCATAACATTTTATTTGCAGTGTTGGAAAGAGAACTGGTCATATACCATACAGAGACTCCAAGCTCACTCGCATATTACAACACTCGTTAGGTGGCAATGCTCGTACTGCTATCATATGCACCTTGAGCCCAGCTTCTAGCCATGTTGACCAATCCAGGAATACTCTCTTCTTTGCTACCCGAGCAAAGGAAGTAACAAATAACGCCCAAGTTAACATGGTACGCATATTATTTCCTCCAATCCCCTTTACAAAAGTTATGGTATTTATTTTTTACGTGGGCGACTTTTAGCACATTTTCTGTTTGGTTAGTTTTTCTTATCAGACCCATGTATCCCATTAATTAGTGATATGGGTCTAAACTGCAACCTTTATAAACAAAAATTACATTGTCTCTTTGTGATCTTAAACTTTTAACATAAACTTTCAATGGCACATGCTAAGGTTGTTGTTTTATTTCTGAAAAACCATGATCAGGTTGTTTCGGACAAACAAATGGTTAAGCATTTGCAGAAGGAAGTTTCTAGACTGGAAGCTGAGTTGCGTACTCCCGATCCATCAAATAATCAAGATTCTAAAATTCGTCAGGTATACACATGAGTTAGCATTATCCATTTGATATGAAAGCTTACATTTTATTATAGGAATGATCTTATAATATTACTTTTGCTATAATATAATTTTAGATGGAACTGGAAATTGAGGAACTAAGGAGACAAAGGGATCTTGCACAGTCACAGGTTGAAGAGCTAAGCCGTAAACTTCAAGAAGAACCAAAGGTTTTCTCTCTTTCTACATGTGTTTATTTTTTAAAGGTGGCAATTTCGACCCATTTAACATATGAATGGGTCGACTTTGGTATTGTATTATATGTTATTGCAAAAATGGCTAAAAGCAAACAAATTAACTTCAACGGAATCCTGTCAAATCTGTCATTCAGGTCAAAGGTGCCCAAAACAGTATTTACATATCCATAAAACGTCATACTTAAGATTATTATTTATTAAAAAACAGAACTGTTGTACAAGAAGCTTTGGATAATTGGATGACCCACCCAATTTACCACATCTATTCTTGAAAGTTGAGATTTATATACTGATTTGTTAACCATTACAGATATTGAAGACATCAGAATGCCCAATTCCATTAGCCAAGAAATGTCTCTCATTCTCAGGGACATTATCATCAGTTCTCGAGGGCAAGGAACCTAACCGTTTTGAAAAGACAAGAAACACATCGATCAGACAAAGTATGAGGCAATCCTCAACTGCTCCATTTACACTTATGCATGAAATCAGGAAACTAGAACACCTCCAAGAACAGTTAGGTGAAGAAGCTAACAGAGCATTAGAAGTACTTCAAAAGGAGGTTGCATGCCATAGACAAGGTAACCAAGATGCTGCAGAAACAATTGCAAAATTACAGGCAGAAATACGTGATATGTGTGCTGTCCGGCCAACCCCAAAAGACGTTGATTTATTATTATTAATTTTTTTAAAGGAAATGATCTGCACACTCACATTTTTGATTGTGACACTCTAATGTAATTATATACTTGTACAATGTTTACAGTGTGCTTTAACTGATTATACAATTGAGTGTCCCAATGAAAAATATAAGTGTGTCAATCACCTCACTTTTGTTAAACCTTTTGTGTTTGTAGCATAGCTGCTTATATAATAAGGGTGCATTTGGTTCGCATAATATTTTTGAAGGAATTGTAATCTTTGGAAGGAATTGTAATTTGAATGACTTGTAATTCAAAAGAATTGGAATGTGTTGGAATTGTAATCTGTTTGAATTGTATTTGATGAAATCTGTTATTGTGTTTGGTTGATTCGCAACGTAATATAATTCAGAAAATAATAATAATAATAATAATAATAATAATAATAATAATAATAATAATAATAATAAAATATTAATATTATTAATAAAATATTAATAATAATAAAATAATATTATTATTTATTAAATAATAAATAATTTAATAATATTATTATTTATTAAATAATAAATATAATAATAATAATAATAATAATAATAATAATAATAATAATAAAATATTATTAATAATAAAATTTACATAATAATTATATTAATAATAATAATAATAATAATAATAATAATAATATAATTTTATTATAATAATAATATTAATAAAATAATAATATAATATAATATAAGATAATATAATATAATAATAATAATAATAATAATAATAATAATAATAATAATAATAATAATAATAATAATAATAATAATAATAATAATAATAATAATAAAAATAAATAATGATGCTTTGAATTATAAAATACTGAATTACAACGTAAATCAAAACTTTCTGTCCAACTTGATATGTAATCTGAATTCCCTCCCTTGATGTACGCTATATTGCAAACCAAACAGCCTACGTAATGTAATTTGAATTACAATTACATCCATTATGCAAACCAAACACACTATGTAATGTAATCAAATTACAATTACATCAAATTACGTCCGATTACAACGAACCAAACGGCGCCTAAGAGATTTTAGAAAGTGGAAAGTTAATGTGAAAAAGCCAATTGGATTAATGTGAGTACGCTATTATGCCAATGGCAATATTGAGCATTCATATTAGCTAATAAACGTCAAAGTTGGCTTCAGTTTGGTCAAACTCATCTAAATTCATCCAACAGAATAAATATGCATAAAAACACATGTGTCAATCATACGTGAAATCCGATTTATAATTTGTACTTAAAAATAACTAGATATGGACTAACCCACTAATGGCTACTGTACTCGATCGGGTGTAGAATAACCTATATAAGTCTGAGTCGAACAAAAGGAATGGATTTATTCGTTGTATTAATGAAATAAAAACTACTCCCTCCCTCTTATATTAAGTGTTCACTTTGATTTTTTAGTCTTTCTTGTTCAACTTTATCTTTTTTGTTATATAATACTTGATAAAAATTATACTAATGAAAATACATTTAAAACTCAATTCATTTATATATTTTGCATGCAAGTATTATATAACACAAATAATATAATCTAATGTCAATGTTGAACAAGAAAGATTCAAAAAAGTCAAAGTGCACACTTAATATGAGACAGATGTAGTAATTACTAATAAAGCATATAATAATCACGGGTTTGTTTTAGATCCAAATGATTTAAGTTTTTAAGGTTTAAATAAATGAAAAAACAAATAAAAATAACAAGTAATTGAAATAAGATCGAGATAAGAGGTGAGGTCCTAACCTAGTTATTCCTCTATTTATGCTAATGACATGATCTATTGGTGCAATGCTTAACTACTTCTTCAATTAGTGACTCTAATATAGTATAAGTCCAATATTAGCCATAGAAACCTATACATATGCCCTATAGCTTTCTAACTCGACAGCAGTGGATGTTGTCTAGTTCATTAAGTCCACCAACTAACCTATGTAACTTGCTTGTGATGATAGTAAACTAATCAGCGCTTAACTACTTTTTAAACGTACAAATACCTTCGTTAACTTAAATCTTATAGTCTACTTGTTTTAGCAAAGCTAGATTAATTATAATAACACTAGCCACACATTAGTATTGCTCATACGATCGTGAATCAAGATCAACTTTCAGTTTTATTACCTAGTAATTGATTACTATCAACAAGTTAACAACAATAAACACAAAGACACAAGGATCTATAAGCAAGCACATTTATCTAACAAAAGAACTATTAAACTTCATAAATCATGTCATAATCACAAATAAGTTCATAACTAGGCTAACACTAAAGTATTTAGCCAACTATGATGTTCATAATATCAAAAGTAAACAAAATTGGAAAGATGAAAGAATTCATAATGAACTCGATAATCTAACAAATAATAAGTATTGTTTATGAATGAGGAGGTCTTGATCTCTTGATGAATTCTATTTTAATGGTGGTAGAATGAAGCCTTGGAAAACCCTAAAATCGACTAGTTGAAAAAGTGATAACCTAAAAATCGTTTTAGGTTTGTATTTATAGGCTTCTAAAACCTCGTCGGTGGTACATCGTAACATGCTATGCCTGTTTACGCTGTAGAGCTCATGGCTAAAAATCCCCTCTTGGATTCTTCTCTCTACCACATAACACCAAGAATACCTTTACGTCGTATAGCTCTTGAATAAGAATTGGTTTTAGTCTTTGTGTCTCTATGCCGTAACAAGGAGAACCTTGTTACGCCGTAAATAATCAAGAACTATTACAAAGATGAAAGACCTATGTTTAACTCTTGTTTACTATACGTATCTAGTAAATAAGAGAGGAATAATTGAAGGAAAGAGAGACATTTACACGACAATCATAAGTTTCTTGCGCATATCTCGTCGTGGCAGTTGTATGGCAAGGGTTCTCGTCACATATCTCTCTCATGTCAACTAGGAAGGACTATTCAGACAGCGTAGGCTCTTGCAAGAAGGAGTCTCTTTTACAAATCCAAAAACGATGTCATTGCACAATAACTCTGAAGAAAACGAGAGTCCAATAAAGCTGATGGCAAATGACATTGTCTTTGACTTGTAAATAAAACTATGAGCCGACACTGTCTCACTAGTACTTCCAGACTAGTCATTAGAGAGAGTTTTTGCAACCTAAGTTACCAAGAGCATGCCTCTTTCTAAACAAACCCAGATGATGTCCTATCATGCAATGACGACTCCAGAGCACATGCCGTTAAGTGATCAAGACTCGTGGAGCAACAAGATGAGCTTTGTCTTGTTCAACGTTAAGTGAGAAAGACTTATGGTTAAAATCAGTTCGGTAGCTGACCGTGTAGCCCAGAAGTTTAATACAAGTAGACACCATATTAGTAACATTGGGTATATTGAATTAGTAATGAAAACAAAGATTTATAACGCCAAGACATTGAAGCATATAGTGATGAGAATGTACGAGAATGAAAAGTGGTGGTAGCAAAACCACACTATTTATAAGGAATGAGAATGAGAGATCGCGTGACAAAAATGTGGTAATATAATAGGTTAGATACTCATTTCTATTGTTGTAGGTCACTCAAATTTAAAAGAATTAAATAAAACAAAATATCGACTTGTATATACATATTCCAATGATTATGTCAGCTGTAAAAAGAAATTGAAAAGTCAGTCTATCGAAGCATTCACATCTTATTGGTTGAGTATCGACAAGTATCTTTGAATTTTTAGACTAATTTCTTTGCCTAGTGTAACCAAAACCATGCCGATATCAATCTCAAACTCAAGAGGAAATTATTCTTTGTTCAATGGTATAATTTCAAGAACTTAAAACGTAATAGATTTAGAGATGTTGATGTTTTAGTCGGCTTCGGGGGTGTAACAAGTAAGAAAGGGAATATAAAGAGTATATTAAAAAAGCATTTTCAGCAGTTTTCTTAACATTGAAACTTGAAAGTACATTAAAAAAGCATTTTCAGCAGTTTTCTTAACATTGAAACTTGAAAGTACTTTTAAAGCACTTTATGAAATTGTGTATTATGGAAGATATTTCATCAAATTTCCACACAATTTATCATGCGTAAGTTCCATCATTCAACAAAGACACCGTCACATATTTTTTAAACCTAGAATTAGTTGACGTTATTAACTGGTATGCTTACCTTTATATGACAACAAAATAACTCATTTCTTTACAAACCAATAAATTACTAAAACGTCAATTTATACGACAGAATTAGTCACATTATTAAATCTACCTGGTTTGTATTGGGGGATGTACTATACGTACCCCTTCGATGTGATGTTTTAACCTCCACCTTCTTTGGCTCACCCCAGTTTAGAGTACAACGCAGTTTTTTTTATCAAATTTTGTTTCGTGTTTTCTGTCAGTTTTAAGCTTTTTTTTTTTATTATTTATTAAACTTCATATTTTTTTTCAGTACTTTTAGGTTTATAAATTTTTTAATATGAATAAAATATAAAAATAAATAAAAATAAAAAACCGAAAAAAACATGAGGGGTACAAAATGTATTTTAGGAGGTCTTATAATATGAGAGATGATTTGCAGAATCCTTTAGTGATTGACACACTCTAATTCAGTGTCTCTTGACAGTTATACTCTCACATCACTTTTATTCATTTTACCCTTATAAAAAAGTGATAAAGTATGCCAATTAATTTGAATAGTGTGAAAATCGGCTCTTTATAATATCGGCCTTGTATTAGTCACACTTTTACATCTGAGTTATGATAATTAGACCTAACAATGAGACCTACTAATAGACCTACACCATTCAATTTTTGACAAGTGTCATACACTTTTTCTCTTTCATCATTTCCCACCAATTAATTTTTTAAATGCACCAATTACATCTTTAAGTCTAATTTTAGGTCTAGATCTTAGGGATACAAATCATTTTTCTTATTTAAAGCTCTATTGTCAAGACTTTCAATTGTTTTGTCTCTTTGTTTTGGAATCACACGGACTATTGCATTGCCACGTAGCAACCCATTTTCAAAACAAGCAAAAGTTGTACACATAAAATAATGGTACAATATTTTTATAGGGTAGATTAACTTACAAGTAGATTAAGCGTGACTGATAAACATTTGATCCGGAAAAAACAAATCCCGTTAAACATAGGATTCTTTGTTTTACTTGAAAACTGAAACGTAATAAAGGCCCAATCGGTGGGTCACGTTTGTCTGAATTGAAGTTTTATAAAATATAAACCAAGTTTAATGCGATCTTACACACATGGTCCCTATCCTTTCAACAATATCATGATTTTTCTCCCTCGACTTTATTTATTTATCGGATAGTCTTTTATTCAAAGAAGTTATTAAATCCAAAGTTCTACTTAGGAAGGTAAGAACCATCCAAGTAGAGATGAAAAAAAGAGAGAAGAAATAATGGATGAGAAATCAAATCGAAAGTTAATCAAGCCTTGTTAAGAGACGTTGTTAGGTTCAGGCTGGTATAAGATCGGTGAAGAATTTTTCTAACATTACCCGAGTCTGTATTGAATTACTCGTAACCAAAACTAATATTTAATATTATAGATAAATAATACTGTAACAGCAATCATACAAATAGTATATATAATATTTACTGAACCCCTATATAACCATACATTTATCCTCAAACACAAATTCCCAATATTTGCAAAGCAAAGGAACCCTAAATCCAACTTTGGTTACGTCTGGGAGCGAGTACGGATATTTCAAACGTGTAAAGGCTAGTTTACCCTACACACCAAGTGAACCCGACTCATTGCCATCCTTATATAAATTTTTAAACAAAGGCATTTTTAAAAAAAATAATACTGTAATAAAAAATAAAAATAAAAACATAGAATATCCACATAATTTATTACATTATAATGCATTTGAGACTATTTTATGATTAGGAAGGCTTAAAATTTAGACTTTTTATTTCTTATTATGGAAATATTTTAAATATTGGTTTAAGAAGGATTTTAAACATTAATTGCAGAAAAACTGAAAATTGAAAAATTGAAAACTAGAAAAATTGCAAAACTGAAAAATGAAAAACTGAAGAACTGGAAAATGAAAAATGAAAATTGAAAAACTAAACTGAAAAACTGAAAACCTGAAAAACTAAAAACTGAAAAACTGTAAGCAAAAAACAACAGAAAACAGAAAAGTACAAGCAGAAAATCTCTACTTATAAAGCATGAAGACAATTAAACGTGTAACCGAATAACATTTGCTCGCCGCAAAATAGAGTCACAGGGTACCGCCGTCGCATTGCACGGGTACCGTTCTAGTTAATGTATAAAGTGTAAGGACCATAAGCATAAATAAATAAATCCAAAATTTAAGACCAACAACAGAACCGTTACTCCACCTCTGTCAAAACGACACCGTTGACAATAACAAACAGGGAGTATAAATAAAAGAGTAGCCGTTAGATTCATAATTTCAAAAACCCCTTTTCTTCTTCACCTCTTATTTCTCACTTACACACATTCCAAACACACACACACANTTTAAGACCAACAACAGAACCGTTACTCCACCTCTGTCAAAACGACACCGTTGACAATAACAAACAGGGAGTATAAATAAAAGAGTAGCCGTTAGATTCATAATTTCAAAAACCCCTTTTCTTCTTCACCTCTTATTTCTCACTTACACACATTCCAAACACACACACACACACACACACACAGAGTGATTATTATATCCATCGATCTATACACATTTGAAGATCTGATTAAGGTTTTGGTGAGTCAATCATTCCTAACTTATGCTTAATTTTGTATAGTTTCCTTTTTTTTAGGGTTTCAGGTGCTAATTTTATAGATTTATATGCCTTATTTAGATCTTTAATGATTTTCAGCTAGTTATACTGGTTTCTAATAATATAACATGAGTTATTAAATTTATAGGATAAAATATTTATTACTTTTTTTAATAGCATAGATAAGTAATTGTTTGATGATATTATTGCGTTGCGGAACATTTGAAATTAAATTTGATCATTTTATTATGGTCTTATTTAGGTTTGTTTCAATACTCGTTAAAGCGAGATTAACGTTTTTAGGAATGAATTTTTGGCGTTGTATTTGCCCCAAAATATAGCTAGCAAGTGTTTTGTATTTTTTGGGTTCGTTTTTAGTGCTACTTTGATAACCAAAATTTACTACTTTATTGATAAATAAGTCGAATTGTATTACCTATTGGCATTAAGATGGCTAGTGTTTTTAACGTGTTTCAAGTCCTTCAATGGCCTCAAGTTGCTGTTTGTACTAATTTGTTATTGCTAACAGATAAGCGATTGGACAGGACAAGGTCAAACCACAAGGGTTAGATCGTCTTTTGCTGAATTTGGAATAAAGGAAAATGACGACAAGGAATATTCCTGGTACACCAAATACCAAAATTGAAAGAACTCCGATATCAACACCTGGAGGGTCAAGGGTACGGGAAGAGAAAATTGTTGTAACAGTACGGTTAAGGCCTCTAAACAAAAGGGAACAGTTAGCGAAAGATACTGTATCGTGGGAATGCATTGATGATCATTCTATTGTATATAAGCCATTCCCGAATGAGCGTGTGACTCAACAATCTTCGTTTACATTTGGTACGCTTTAGTTGGTGATTTATAATAAGTTATTGTTGTGTATTTAATTTTACTCGAGATTCTGTTTGAGCTAATGAAAATATTTCCGGTTCTTGCAGATAAAGTTTTTGGCCCTGCAGCTGTCACGGAAAGTGTCTATGAGGAAGGAGTGAAGACCGTTGCTTTGTCGGCTCTAATGGGCATCAATGGTAATTATCCATTAACTTTGCTTTTTGTTTTGCCATTGGGTCGTTGTATCTGTTTTACGAGATTCATGTTTTATTTTTCAGCAACCATTTTTGCATATGGTCAAACGAGTAGTGGCAAGACTTATACGATGAGAGGAATCACGGAAAAAGCAGTCCATGATATTTACCAGCACATATTGAATGTAAGTTATAAGAGATAAATATGTTTGCATTTCTCGTTTTGTGAAAAGTTATTTGACTGTTATTTGTGCGTTATTACAGACTCCAGAAAGAGATTTCAGAATAAAAATATCTGGACTTGAAATCTATAACGAGAATGTAAGGGACTTGCTGAATTCTGAATCTGGACGCAATCTCAAGCTTCGAGATGATCCAGAGGTAATAAATTAGATAATTTCTATGTTGAGAATAGTGAATTTGGTCTTACTATTGTCTTATAAGCTAACCTGTTCAATATGCAGAAAGGAACATTAGTTGAGAAGTTGGTTGAGGAAACAGCAAGAGATGATCAACATTTGCGAAATTTGATCAACATTTGTGAAGGTAAGCTTTTATTACTGTTTCACACAAAAAACTAAAAGTTCCTGAGTTCTAGTCAAGTCTTGCTTATAGTTTATTTTCTTTGCTTGCGTTGCAGCTCAAAGACAAGTAGGTGAAACTGCTTTAAATGATACTAGTTCCCGCTCGCACCAGATAATAAGACTGGTAAGCATATGAATTTACTCAGAAAAAACTTATGAAAGCATGGGAATTGTCTTTAAGTATTTTATTTGATAATGCAGACCATAGAAAGCACACTCCGAGATACTTCAGATTGTGTGAGGTCCTTTGTTTCAAGCCTGGTATGTTTTGACATTTGAATTTATGCGTATAAATAAATACCTAGAGAATAGTATGGTAGACTATAAACTAAAACCATATAAACTGCAATTGTGTGCAGAACTTTGTTGACTTAGCGGGAAGTGAAAGAGCATCACAGACAAATGCCGATGGTGCTAGGCTGAGAGAAGGTTGCCATATCAACCTTAGCTTGATGACTCTGACTACTGTGATTAGGAAGCTGAGGTCAGTTGACATGTAGAACTTAATCAGTTGGAGTATTGAAATTCAAATTTTTATCTCTTGAAATTAAACGAACCGGATGAGTTGTATATCTTCTCATAACATTTTATTTGCAGTGTTGGAAAGAGAACTGGTCATATACCATACAGAGACTCCAAGCTCACTCGCATATTACAACACTCGTTAGGTGGCAATGCTCGTACTGCTATCATATGCACCTTGAGCCCAGCTTCTAGCCATGTTGACCAATCCAGGAATACTCTCTTCTTTGCTACCCGAGCAAAGGAAGTAACAAATAATGCCCAAGTTAACATGGTACGCATATTATTTCCTCCAATCCCCTTTACAAAAGTTATGGTATTTATTTTTTACGTGGGCGACTTTTAGCACATTTTCTGTTTGGTTAGTTTTTCTTATCAGACCCATGTATCCCATTAATTAGTGATACGGGTCTAAACTGCAACCTTTATAAACAAAAATTACATCGTCTCTTTGTGATCTTAAACTTTTAACATAAACTTTCAATGGCACATGCTAAGGTGGTTGTTTTATTTCTGAAAAACCATGATCAGGTTGTTTCGGACAAACAAATGGTTAAGCATTTGCAGAAGGAAGTTTCTAGACTGGAAGCTGAGTTGCGTACTCCCGATCCATCAAATAATCAAGATTCTAAAATTCGTCAGGTATACACATGAGTTAGCATTATCCATTTGATATGAAAGCTTACATCTTGTCATAGGAATGATCTTATAATATTACTTTTGCTATAATATAATTTTAGATGGAACTGGAAATTGAGGAACTAAGGAGACAAAGAGATCTTGCACAGTCACAGGTTGAAGAGCTAAGCCGTAAACTTCAAGAAGAACCAAAGGTTTTCTCTCTTTCTGCACGTGTTTATTTTTTAAAGGTGGCAATTTTGATCCATTTAACATATCAATGGGTCGACTTTGGTATTGTATTATATGTTATTGCAAAAATGGCTAAAAGCAAACAATTAACTTCAACGGAATCCTGTCAAAATCTGTCATTCAGGCCAAAGAACTGTTTGTACAAGAAGCTTTGGATGACCCACCCAATTTGCCCAAACAGTATTTACTTATCTTGAAAGTTGAGATTTATATACTGATTTGTTATCCATTACAGATATTGAAGACAGCAGAATGTCCAATTCCATTAGCCAAGAAATGTCTCTCATTCTCAGGGACATTATCATCAGTTCTCGAGGGCAAAGAACCTAACCGTTTTGAAAAGACAAGAAACACATCGATCAGACAAAGTATGAGGCAATCCTCAACTGCTCCATTTGCACTCATGCATGAAATCAGGAAACTAGAACACCTCCAAGAACAGTTAGGTGAAGAAGCTAACAGAGCATTAGAAGTACTTCAAAAGGAGGTTGCATGCCACAGACAAGGTAACCAAGATGCTGCAGAAACAATTGCCAAATTACAGGCAGAAATACGTGATATGTGTGCTGTCCGGCCAACCCCAAAAGATGTTGGGGTGGAAAATATGGTCTCTGTCAATAAAAGTGTTAGTGCAAATCTAAAAGAAGAAATAACCCGACTCCATTCTCAAGGAAGCAACATCGCAAACCTTGAAGAGCAGCTGGAAAACGTTCAAAAATCCATTGACAAGCTGATAATGTCATTACCAAACAACAACAATGAGGCAGCAAAAAACCAGTCAAAGAAGAAAAAGTCACCTTTGACTGCAAGCAATGCAATCAACAAGCCTAACTTTATAAGATCTCCATGCTCACCTCTGTCATCTACTCGGCAAGTCGTGGATGAAACAGAAAATAGGGCCCCAGAATATGACGACACCATTTCTGGTGACATGTCGGCAGTGTCTGAAAAGGACACTCCGGTCAAGGGTGAGGAAGGTGGAGATGTGTCGTCAAAGGAAAACACGCCACATAGACGTTCAAGTTCTGTTAATATGAGGAAAATGCAGAAGATGTTTCAAAATGCAGCCGAAGAGAACGTGAGAAGCATCAGAACCTATGTTACTGAGCTTAAAGAACGTGTGGCCAAGCTGCAGTATCAAAAGCAACTACTTGTTTGTCAGGTAAACATATCAGCTTTTGTATATCCGATTCATTTTCCCTAGGTGGAACAATTGGCTGGGTGGATAACATGTCAAAACAGATAAACTTTTTATACAGTGGCCCGAAATAGTTATCCAACTTTTAATCTTACCCTTTAAATGATTTGGTTTAAGAGGGTTCAAGTAATACACTTTAGGAGATTTTCAAATTGGTTGCTATGTGATCCAAAGCACTTTGTTGTCCATATTTTTACATATACTTCTATGAGACAAGGTAACAAATATGACCTCATTTTAATTATTTAATACTTAAGTATGTGGCTGAAATTGCCATAAGAGATACACCATAGCCCAAATTGACCCACAAAGAAATAAAACAGTTGCACCATAACCCAAATGGTTCAACATTGGCACGTTTATCATTTTAATTCCACAACCTATTAATAGGCATAGTTTTGATTATTCGATTATGTATTCCATGTTTATCATATTTCTTCTACACAGGTGCTTGAGCTGGAAGCTAATGAAGCAGCAGGATATGATCTGGAAAATGAGGATAATACTGCCGATATAGCAGATGCTTCCCCAGTTCCATGGCCAATAATTTTTAGGGAACAGAGGCAGACCATAATAGAGTTATGGGATGTTTGCTTTGTCTCGATTATCCATAGAACTCAGTTCTATATGCTATTCAAAGGAGACCCTGCTGATGAAATTTACCTGGAGGTTGAGCTTAGGCGGCTTAATTGGCTACAACAACATTTGGCTGAAATTGGAAATGCAACACCAGGTCGTGGTGATGAGCCTACAATCTCCGTATCATCAAGGTTAGCTTCTCCACTAATGAGTTTCTTATTCTCAGTAATAAATGTGTTAGAGTGGCTTATGTTCTCTCTCTAATGTATCAATTCAAAAAATTTGACAAAAAAGAGAACAGGTAAAAATGCACTCAGAAGTGTCATTTTAGAATCATAAAATCTCCTGATGTGGGTGTGTTGGGTAAGAAAATAATTTATTAGTTTGGGTCGAAACATATCAGGTCAGACATGTTTTTTATTAACTAACTTTCTTAGTTATAACACCTCTCTAAATATTTCAGTGAAATGATTAAGGACGTTTCCAAATTATAATGTAACCCATTCCACTTGCAGCTAACTTTTTTTTTTTNTAAAAAAAAAAATAAAAAATAAATAAATAAAATAAATAAATAAATAAATAAATAAAACACATTCTCTATGTTCAAACAAGTAACTATTTATGTTCAAACAAGTAACTGTGATCAATGCAGTAATTATTTATAAGAAGTTAACCAAAAAAAAGGTGAAGCTTGAAACCAAAACTAATGTTAACATTGCATCTGTTTTCTGTGCAGCCTTCGATCACTGAAGCGTGAAAGGGAGTTTCTAGCAAAGAGACTAACAACACGTATGACAACAGAAGAGAGAGAACTGTTATACAGGAAATGGGACGTTCCTCTTGAGGGAAAGCAGCGTAGGATTCAATTCATAAACAAACTGTGGACCAATCCCCACGACTCTGCGCATGTTCAAGAAAGCGCAGAGATTGTTGCAAAGCTTGTCGGTTTCCGTGAAGGTGGAAACTTGTCAAAAGAAATGTTTGAGCTTAATTTTGTGCTCCCATCTGATGATAGACCTTGGATTATGGGATGGAAACCGATTTCAAATCTTCTTAATTTGTGAGTGATGAGGGACAACTTTTTTCTTTTACAAGTAAAATGACATTCATTCTTTGCTACTTACTTTTGAATGTATATGATGAAACTTGGAGCCTCCCTCCAGGTCAAATGTTCTTGAATCCATTTATATGAATTTCAGCCTGCACATTATGCACTTTGTTTGGTTCATTTGTCCAATTTCACTTGCTTTTTGTTTTAATATTATATAAAATGCAAATTGTTAAGATCATAACTTGATATTTCTCATGCTGCTGCAAAAGATTATTTGGATTTAAAGTTGTGATTGTGCATCATATGCTCATATTGAGCAATATTGGTAAACAGAAAGTTGATCTGTGTAGGTTGGGATCAGGTTGAGCCGAGTCACTTTAATACTATGAAAAAAGGTCCGGTTGAGGCCAACAATTTCGTGACATTTTTTATTATGTATTACATCGTCTGTAAACTAGTCACCTAGGAGGTTATATATGTGAAGTGTTCAATTTTTTGACTGTTTAGATATATAGATTTATGTGACCAAGTTGTTTTAGTTAGAGACGTAATGCAACTCAACCCATTCATAAGTACATGGGTCGAAAGGGCAACCTCAAGTCAAATCCAACACTTCAGTCTTATTCGAATTGCTTAAAAGCCTAAAGGTTGCCCATGTCAAACGTAAGCAGCACTTTGCTTAGACTCGTGAACTAGATACACATTTTTAGTGATATTGGTAAACAAATAACACAGACAAATATACCAAGCCTGACTTGGGGTGGCTAAAGAGGAAACCGAATCTATTGTGTGGCGATTGCTTAGCCTGTTAGGCTAATAATCCAATAGATATAAGTCAACGAAATGTTATTAAAAGGTACAAGAAACCAGCAAACACATAAGGATGACAAAACAGTCTTTAACACAATAATTAAGATGGAAACATACAAATCACTTTATTTAATAACTTCATAGTCAATGCCCACATAACCAATATGTGCACGACACTTCTATCCTTCACTTCCACACATGATAATGTGTAAAAGGAGCATGGGGATTAGTTGCTTTCGTTAACTGATTTAACATTTTGGGACAGCGATCCTGCAAACTTTGGCAACTTTCTTGGCATTAGGGGAAGTAACATATTTCCTAAGGCTTGGGTTCTTCATGTACTTGCAAAGGCATGGCCTTTGCTGTCTTATCTTGGTGCAACATAGTTTTGATGGTGGTTTAGATGACGAGATGGCACTTGCACATGGTGCTAGCTGTGTAGGGACGCACGTCACCGCCATGGTGACATGTGATTGGGCTAAGAATACTAGGAGCAGCGATGCTGCACATAATGCAATGTATGATGGTGCAGCCATGATTCACTTAAACAAGTTTTGGTTCTTTTTTGGAATGTTTAAGGTAAGGTAATGGAATGAAACAAACAGAGAAGACTTGGTGAGTGGTGCATTTTGGGCTGGTATCACTTGCATCTATTTATAAGGAAAGACTAAACCATAAAATTGACACTTTTTATTTAATAGAGAAAATTTTGTGTTCAAATCCATATACTAATACACATTCTTTAAGCTAAGACTAGTTTTGCTGAGTTTGTGTTATTTGACAGTGGACTTGCATAGTTGCATGTACCGGAAAAAAAAAAGTTACACTATGGTTAAGAAGAAAAGATACACAAAGTTACACTATGTTTGTGTTTACTTGGAGGGAATTATTTTCTTTTGCCAAATAGATAGGACACGTACATAAAATGGTTAGAAGTGTTATTTTGTACCTAATAAAACGTAACATCTCTTTGCTCAAAAAAAAAAAAAAGGTAACATCTCTTATTTAATAAAAGATTTTTAAAAAGTGAAAAATGTATATTGAGCGATTGAAATTGAACTAACAAGAGAGCAACATTTTAGCACGTGACAAAATTGAGTCCTTTTTTTATTAGGCAATTGAAAGTCAAAATTAAACTTCATTTGTTCAAACTTAACAAAAATCATGTATGGTAAAAACTTAAGTATAAAAATATAGGTGTCGATTTTGTAAAAAAAAAATGTAATTAAAAAAACCTTAGTTGTTGAATTTATAATTTTCAAAACTTATCATTTTTCATGTATTTTAATAACATTATAAATTTAGCAAATACCCCTTATACTTTATACATCTTAGATTTTATAATTCCTCTTGAAAAAAAAAAA
>LBNU01033744.1:97453-124257 GCA_014162995.1 Artemisia annua
AATATATATATATATATATATATATATATATATATATATATATATATATATATATATATATATATATATATATATATAAGTTTCTCGTTTATTATTCCATCTTATTAGTTTACCGTTTAAATGTTTAAAGTAAATAATAATAATAATAGTAATAATAATAAGTTTTGTAAATAGAAATATAAATAATAATAGTTGTGTTTAATAAACATCAATAATAGTTTTACGACTTAAGTTTATATTAGTAATAATAATATTAATAACAGTTATAAAAATGAGTTTATTAATAATAATAATAATAATAATAATAATGTTAATAATAATAATAATAATAAGGTTTAGTTATAAATAAATTTGTAACCAAACCGAGACCAAACTATATCCCGTCAAAATAACATCAATCCACAATCCCATATCTCGCCTCGTCCAAACATACCATTTCTAATCCTAAACCCTCTCTCTCTCTCTGTAATATCCTGCTAAAAACCCAATTATTAGGAAACACTAAACATGAAGTAATTAGGTATTACTGTTCATACACCCACCTTTAGGCTAAATTTTAAACTTTTGTTTACACTATGCAACATTGAATCATTATGTGCTATGTGATTCACACCTACTTTGAATGAGCTCACACGCAACCCACAATGACCTGGACAAGGTATAACACAACTAAGGGACCCACATCCCTCTTGTTGGACCTCACAACACTCACGTAACTAAAATACACCCTTGTGGACCCCCACAGCTATAAAATATAATATAATATTCACTGTAGGACCCACATTGTTCACAAGTGGGCCCNGTATTACTGTTCATACACCCACCTTTAGGCTAAATTTTAAACTTTTGTTTACACTATGCAACATTGAATCATTATGTGCTATGTGATTCACACCTACTTTGAATGAGCTCACACGCAACCCACAATGACCTGGACAAGGTATAACACAACTAAGGGACCCACATCCCTCTTGTTGGACCTCACAACACTCACGTAACTAAAATACACCCTTGTGGACCCCCACAGCTATAAAATATAATATAATATTCACTGTAGGACCCACATTGTTCACAAGTGGGCCCCACATAACAAAATGGACCCCACAATACCTAATGGGCCTACACTAGCCTACTAACACTACACGGATCACTTTTACTCCTCACATGGGCCTAAGAATATCATAAGCCCATTAACGGCCCAATTCCATAACAAATAAATCATACGTATTCGATGGCCTAGGCACGTTTACTTTGGCTCTTATTTTCACGATTCTTACACACAACCCATGAAATAAAATGCACCATCTCATTCTTTACACACAAGAGAATCGAGATCAACTCATAATTCAACCTAATTCGTACATATGAACATTAAACGAGAACCATTTTGTAGCAACCTCACACGTTTTCAAGAACGTACCCAACTTAAGTCACATTGTGTAAAACTCGTTTCCAATGATTCTCATGAGTTCCAAACCCTCTCAATTTACTTCCTAAATGTTTCTAATCAACTCACAACTCTCATAATTCACAAACGAGCCCTAACTCGTTTTCTTTGTCTCGTTATATATACAAACGTACACATAATATGTCACAACACGTTCAAGCTCATTTGAAACCTTCCAAAGCATTTGGAAATCCATTATTACTCATCTTAAGAGTTTCTATCTAAGCCAAATACGTTTCCAAGCTTTCAATAACCCACACTCAATATTTTGACCTATACGTATATGTTTTTGGTCACGCTAAACTCGTTTGAACTCTTAAGTGTACCACGACTTCTACAACTCTCACAAACTACTTTACTACCCTTATAACCTAGTCTATAACTCATCACAACTCGTACAAACCCCAACTCGACCACTATGTAACTTTTTGGTCACGTTAACTAACCAAACGGACCCTTTGATGTTCTGCGACCCAAAAACCCCTCCAAACTCACTCACACTTGATACATTTGACTCCACAATGATCCCAACCCTTCCTTATTACTCCCTTGCACCTGCTAGCTTGCTACTCAAATTAAATCCCACGTCTAGAAGCTCTATCCTAGTCACCACATCAAACCGACTCTAAGTAACACTTGGGATAGCAACTTGCTATCCAATCAACCTATCCTACCCTCCCTACTCGTTATCTCCCTCTGCCATATTCTCCTTGTCCCTCCAAGTTGTCGTTATCTCATGTATACTCCCTCCCATGCAAGAAAACCCACGTAGAAAAACACACACACAAACTCTTTTGATCGTTGCCTATTGTACCGAGAAGAAAGAAGGAGAACAAGCCTTCCAACAAGCTCACAAGACCTTTCAAGCCTTCCTTTTGATCTCCTTAGGTTGTAAACATCACCACCTTTGAAGGTGTAGTAAGAAAACTCTACACCTTAACTTGTTTTCATCTCATTTGCATGCTTTCTATTCGAATAGATCACAAACTCTTTCACTTGAATTCTCCTATGTCTCGTTAACTTTGAGCCTAACAAAATCACTCTCACACATCTCTATACACCTAAGAATGGAACCACAAACTCATTACAAGCTTAACATAACTCTAAGATACTAAAAATCACACGTTTACAAATCCACAAGACCCTTAACGAAAACTGCCTAAAATATTCTAAGTGTTTTCAAAGGATTTCTCACAAACACTTTGGTCTCGTTAATCCATATTTATACGTATAACATATAAATATTTTTGTACAATCTGATTCTTTGGAACCTAAACAAACGAGCTACCATAAGCTTATACTCTCACAAGCTTGTTCAAGCTATTTCCCAAGCCCCTTTTGTGGCTACATGACTCGTTCACAGAATCCAAAATAAACCCTTAATGGGCTAAATCCCATCAAATATCACCATTGGTGTTGGCCTGTTCCACGGCCCACCAATGCTCCCACACAATTTGGCAAGGCCCAATACAAGCCCAAGAACCCTCAGGACCAGTTGGAAGCCCACTGGACCCACCAAGGACCCAATGGGCCTTAACAGTTCACGTTAAGCCCATTAACACACTAATAAGCTAAATAACTCACTTTAAGCTCCTATAAGCTCACTGATAAGCTCACATCATTTTTATAAGCTTCTGAGAACATGAAAAATCATTTGGAATGAAGTCATAAGCTAAAACACTAGTTTGGACTAAAAATGTAAAAGATATGAAACTTAAGGACCAAAACTGCCAACTATGCAAACTAAGGGTACAAACTGTAATTTCTACAAATTAAGGTTAAAAATAGTAAATATAAGTTATTTTGAGTCATTTGTATAAATTTGAGACTACAAGGACCTAAAATGAACATTTTACATATAAAGGACTAGTTTTGCAAACTTTCTAAACTACAAGGACTAAAACTGTAAATTCTGTAATTATGGTGTCAAAACAGTATATTTGGAATGTTATTGTCATTTAATGACTAATTTGATATTATAAGTACTAAGAATGTGAAAATACATTTCATAAGGACTAAAAGTGTCAACTTTGAAAGTACAAGGACTAAAAGTGTAAATATTGGAAAAAGAGTATCAAAACTATAAATTTGATAAATTAAGGTTGTAAATGAAATAATTATAAACTTGAGATGCTTTAATGTCATTTTTATAAACACCAGGGTTAAAAATGTAAACTTTACAAAGTATAAGGACTAAACCTGTAATTTCCCAAACTTAAGTAAAGTGATTATTTTAATAATATTAATTACAAGAAGTAAATATTTGAGAACTAACTAGATAACAAAAGATCACATTTTCACTAATTAAATTCATCAATCACTTTCACCAAGATCAAGAATTGAAAACTTTGCACTCTGAGTCTGACACGACACATCAACATCACATATAAAGACAAGACAATATTATGTCTAATATTGTTTTCTACTTAAGGCATTACACAAATACAACTCACACCACTACAATAAACTAAGGTTTCTCATATTATCCAGGTTGCGTGTTGGAGCCATTCACCCATTGCACTTGACATTACTTGATTGCTATCTACACACACTCATTTGAGGTGAGTCTTTAGTCCCACACCTTTTACTTGTTTTACAAACTATGTGGGTGGAATACATGCTACACTATATGAACACAAGTATTTTGAACAACTATTTTCACTATTGTATGCTACTTGATTATTGCATAAGACACATGCCTAATTGAAAGTCCCTTTCTATCATGAACCTTAGTCACTTGCGAGTGAACGCGAATATCTGTGAATAGATCTATTGGTGCTTGACAGACCCATTTGTTCTAGCCCTCACCTGGTAGACAAATGCACTATTATTTGATACACTTAGGAGCATAGGCAAACTCCTCATTAAGGGCATTATACACTATGTTGATGTCATTGCGATGACTCACGTACTTGTTAACGTTGTGTTCATGAGACTTATGGCAATATGCATACGACACAAACTATTATTTACTTATGAAATACTTGAAGTGTGTTCATCTACTTTAAATATAAGCGCTATAGATTCACTCAACAATTTTGTTGACTTTTAGCATGTATTTCAGGTAATTGAAACAAGCTCTGGAGGCATGGAGTGGGCATTTGACCTTGTGTCAGTGGTGTAATATTCACAAACAGTCATTTTCAATTAAATAATGTGATGTAATATACATTGAACATCCTTGCATTTGAATTCAATAAATGAACTTCAAAACGTCCCTTTGAGTCGTTTTCTATAATTATGACTGTGATCCTCTACATAACACCCAATTAAGTCTTCCGCTGTGTAAACGAATTTTTGGGGTGTTACACACTCTCTCTCTCTCTCTCTCTCTCTCTCTCTCTCTCTCCCTCTCCTCTCTCTCTCTCTCTCTCTCTCCTCTCGTCCTCTCTTCTTCATCTCTCTTGCTCTCTGCAATAAATACCATATGAAGTCACATGGGAGTCGCAATCATGGGTTCATTGTCTGTTAGCTTGGCTATTAGTTGAAGAGCAGCAAGGCTTTTTTCATGCCGCTTTGTTGATACCGATGTTCTAACACATTTGTGCTGAACCAAAATAATAAGTAATAAAATGAATAAAATAATATATATATACTATATATATATATATAATATATGATTAATAGTATATATATTATAATATACTATATATATATAATATATTATATATATATATAATTGGGCCCGCACTTACTGTTAGCGCCAAAGATATTCCCCAAAAGAAAAGAGAAACGGACCCCTTTAATAATATATGTCAGTCCGTAGCTATTAAGAGCATTTGCCGTAAAAAGTGTTTAGTAATAGATCGCAACTCTATAGTTGTAAACTGATGATAATAATTGTGATATACTATGTGAAAGAGTAGCGTCATATACATTGAATGGCTTCTTATAGTAACGGCTTAGGAAAAAAAAAAATAAAAAAAAAAAGAAAAAAAAAACAGTATGCGTCGAAAAACTCGCAAACATAATTGCCTTTTTATCAAATAAACTTCATATCTTAAACTCTTAATTTCGTTTTTTTCTTCTTCTAATATTGTTGATATGGCAACCACGTGCTTTGATTTAGTGAAGAAGAGTTGGGTTTGAAGGTCGAAGAAGATGATTGTTTGTATTTATGTGAAAATATGTATGTCGTTAACAAGAGCGACCAAATTGAAATTCACTATCAAAGATATGCCTTATACTCTATCATAGGGGTCGTTTGTTTTGGTTTATGGCTTATCATAAGCTCGCTTTCTTTGGCTTATTTTAAAACTTTTCGGCTTATATAAACACCCACATAGTATTGCAATAATACGACCATACTAGATTACTATCTATTGCAAATGACATCGCTTTTTTACATACTCACATACTCACATCCACACCAAATATAAACATTAAAAAGACCATGAATTCAATGAATCAAACAAATTAATCCCTTCTACTCCTTTCTGAAACACTTTTAAAGAAACAAAATTGAAGGGGTGTTTCACAGATATATCACTGGGTCCACGATAAACTGGTACAAACATGAATGGCAGATATTGAAACTTGTTACATCTGGCTGCTCTCGAATTAGGCATTACAGATGATTATAGAGACAATGTTCAAGAAACTCTTATTCTCTTGGAAGAAACTAATAGTAAACATAATAGCATATGACACAACAAGAATAACTACGATAAAGATACAAAAAGAAAATCAAAATCGCTCAAAANAATGTTACCTAATAAGAAAATAATTTTTTTTTTAAATAAAATTATTACTAAATAAGGTATGGTTTAGTTTTTTTGAAATGGAAAAGTCCCCACTTGGGGTTTTGTTTTATTATATAAAAGATATGTATGTCGTTAACAAGAGCGACCAAATTGAAATTCACTATCAAAGATATGCCTTATACTCTATCATAGGGGTCGTTTGTTTTGGTTTATGGCTTATTTGATTTTAAGCTTATATTTCATAAGCTCGCTTTCTTTGGATTATTTTAAAACTTTTCGGCTTATATAAACACCCACATAGTATTGCAATAATACGACCATACTAGATTACTATCTATTGCAAATGACATCGCTTTTTTACATACTCACATCCACACCAAATATAAACATTAAAAAGACCATGAATTCAATGAATCAAACAAATTAATCCCTTCTACTCCTTTCTGAAACACCTTTAAAGAAACAAAATTGAAGGGGTGTTTCACAGATATATCACTGGGTCCACGATAAACTGGTACAAACATGAATGGCAGATATTGAAACTTGTTACATCTGGCTGCTCTCGAATTAGGCATTACAGATGATTATAGAGACAATGTTCAAGAAACTCTTATTCTCTTGGAAGAAACTAATAGTAAACATAATAGCATATGACACAACAAGAATAACTACGATAAAGATACAAAAAGAAAATCAAAATCGCTCAAAAGAAAAAGACGTCACAAGAGATTCTTCAAGCTCTTTAAAACCTCTGTAAACATTATCTGTTTGGCTCTGTGGCAAGGATAATCTCCGTACTTCGGTCATATACCTGCTATCTGCCGATCACCATACATAAGATACAATATTATCAATGTCATATTTTCGATACAATATTATCAATGTCATATTTTCATTACAATACATGAGGGCAGAAGTGTACATATAAAAACTAAAAAACCCGCACAAAACAAAACAGAAAACCGCATTATCTCACAACCAAACCGACTAGTTTGAAACAATTTTGTGATTCAGCAGCTTGGTTCAATTTAACTTCGCTTGAAGAATGGATACTATGTATGTTCGGTGGTAGATTTGAATAAACACAGATTTATATCAAAATTTCAATGAAAGTTTACCTGTTTGCAGCGCTCATTATCTTATCACGAATCCCATGGCTAATAGCCGTTCTCTGATCCATTGAAAATGTTCCACGAAGAACGAGTGAAGCCCCTATTGGGCTTGTGCCCATTCCCCGTGCAGAAATTGACACAGCCCATTCACGAAGCACTGCTAGTACAGACCGCAGAAGCCTTAACTTTCAGGCTTGGTGACAACAAAATTGCTCCACTAGATAATAACTGATCATATGTGTTCAATACAGGCTCCACTGCCCCTTTGCAAGCTGCAAGAAGAGCTCTTGCAACATCTTCATCACCTACAATTTCAGCCCCAGACACCAACCGATCCTACAAAGAAAAGCTCAATAATTATAAAACTTCGCATAAGAGACAACCACAACTCTATGATGCATGTTCCTAGTGAATACACATTACACCCTATGTCTTGACATGCTGTTTGAGTAATATGTTTGACTGTATACCGAAGGGAAAATTGCATAAAACAGAAACCAACATTAGTCCGACTTCTATTTTGGCCAACTGGCTAACACAGTTGTCACCATAGAAGGGTTCAACTTTACTCTACCAAAAAAAAATAATAATAATAAATAAATAAATAAATAAATAAAAGAACCCCTTGCCTTTTAAAGCTTTGATTTATGTATGTTAGCCCAAAAACAAATCGACCGAACTTAATTTAACTTTGCACGCAACTTGCCCTCCACTATATGTCTAAAGTACCCTTCAAGAATACAAATAATATAATTTTGTAGACCCAAATGACGAATATCAATTTCTTTCCAACAATGATAATTGGCAAAAGAGCAAGGATCTAAGGACCAGAGAAAGATGAAGAATCCATACCAAAGCAGCTTTCTCGAGATGTAGGCATAACGTATCTAAGGGTAGAACAGCACTGTCTCCAGGATAAACATGTGAACCAATCCTCTTTAGTACTGAACAAGCTTCAGCAATCCCACCATTTGAAAGAGCCTGATCCATAAGTCTTGCCCAGGTGTCTCTTACAATGCTACTATCAGTATCACCAGAATAGCTTGCAAAATATAGCATTTCCAAACAAATCTGGAAGTAGACAACAAACAGAGATAAAGATATTAATTTATTTACAAAATGACATATTCATGGTCATAGGTTTATAAAAAGAGCATCTTACCTCCCAAAATTCAAATGGAACAGCATATTCATTATATAACTGGGTGATACTTTTCAAATCCAATGACAACTCCTTCACCTTTTCTTTTACAGTTTGTAGAAATTCAGCATTAGAACCATTTGGGACAGATTCTGAGGTACTGGGGGTAGCCTCTAATTTAGAAGCAATCTTCTCTAGTTCCTCTTTGATTTTTATTTGGAACTGCAGAACTGTTAACTTCCCTTCGAGCAAATCCAGTAGCCCACTATCCCTAGAGGAATTTGTCAGACCATCACTATCACTTGAACTTTTCGCCTGAATAACAGCATTGCTCAAGTATTGGCGCCTGAAAGAAGACCAATTATTATTATAGACATAAAAAGATTAAGTCTTTATAGACATTATTATTGAGTGAAGCCGTGAAGGTACCTTTGGTCAAGTGTGGGAAAATTTTCTAAACCGTCAGAACGCCTTTCTGCCAACCGTAATAGTACATGAGCTGCAAGAATATGTTGCCTCTTTATCACGTAGTACCGTGCTAAAAGCTCAAAGTATTTTGTTTGATACGCGGGAATGGGTGCTCCCGAATGGCGCAATGGAGAAGCTCCTGATGTTACAGCAGAAACAGCCCGAACCTATAGACAGATAAAAAAGATGAGAAGTAAGATATACTTTCACCAAAATTTCTATTACTGGAAGAGGTTGCAAATTTGAAAACAATTGACTCTCTCTAACGGGTCTAACAGATAATATTGAACTTAAGCAAAACAAGAATGACTCGGACTTGAAAAAAAAAAGGGTCAAAAGTCACCCAAAGTGTATCTTATAATCCATAAATCATGCCAAATAACTTAATTCAAACAATTGTTAAAATGATATAAATCTTGCAACCACAATTGACACGCCGTGTATTGATAAAAAAAAGTTGACAAAAGTGTTTACACAAACAAATTTATAACCCAAACACATTTTTAGCCTGTTACCAATCCCACCCAAACTTCCCAGTTTGCCACCTAAGAGGCTACATAAACACCACATGCATAGACTCGTCCAAATCAAATGAAACTTTTGAACAAAGGATAGAAGAAAACCTCTTGCGTAGGTTCACGGCCAGCATTCTGTAAGAAAGGTACTAAATCAGGCCCTCCAAATTCCAGAAGTTCATCTTCAAGCCCCAAACTTATCAGGGTCCGATACAGATACTCGTGAAAGATTCTATCATTTGATTGTACACCAAGTTGAATAATTTGGCATATGTATTTCTTTCGAGCAGCTGGACTAAGGGAAGACTGTGCAGATGGTCGGATGGGAGAACCAAACTCTCTTGGTGAAACTTCTCCTTTCAGAGAACGCAAAGCATTAGTGATAATCTCATAGCAGCGTTCTCTTTGAGCAAGTGCATGGTCTCGCACTCCAGGTTCTATTTGATCGTTAAGAGCATCCCCAGCAGGATCTAAAGCCTGTGCTTTCTGTAGAGGCAAACGAACCACCGCTTCATAAAATCTGCAATTTTGCTCCTGTTAGTTTTGGAATTGACAACTATAACCCAATATATACAAGCAAAAAGAATCATGTATTTGCTTTAGAAGTGGCAACTCAACTCATTTACTTATGAAATGCTCCAGATGAACGGAACTGGCTAAAAAGTGCTCAGTGTATTTTTAGTGAAATAACCTCCTTAATCAGTTTATTTTTACTAAGAATACTAATAAATTTTGGTATTCATATTTGACTAGCAAACTTTATATAATTCAGAAATTGGACAAAAAAACATTTTCGGTTCACCCGGTACAAAAAACTCATTTTGACCCATCCCCAACCAACTCATTACGCCCCCGATATTTAGCTTCATCAGGCTAACACACCTCAAATCCTCAAAGCGTTTGCACACAGTTTGTAGATCTGCAGACTCAGGAACTCCACTTAATTTACTGAAGGCATCTCTAGCAAGTGTTTCCCTCTCATCATTGTTAGAAGCAGCAGCAGCTCTCTCAAGACATTCCACAGCCAAGTAAAATTTGTAATCAGACTCTTTGTAAAAACTTGGACAACCTTCCCGTAACCTACCACTAATATCATCCACAGTTCCCCTGCCGTCTGGACCAGTGTAATACTAGAAAATGCAAGAAGCATATTAGATTAGAGTTAATTAACTTTAATGTCAAAAACCATAAAGATGAACTGAATTGGTTTCCACTTATGATATACCCAGCCATGATAAATGCAATAGCTATATTAATAAGTCTATTCTTTCTTTTGCAAACTTATATATAAATAACTCTTATATAATTACTTCCTAATAAGTACCTCCATCAGAGCAGACACAAGCCTGGTAGCAAGTCTATCACCCTCTTCAGAAGATACTAGCTGGTGGAATGTCAACTGAACCAATGCCTGCTTCGTAATCCCATCAAAAGCTTGAAGCAACCGAGTCACATGATGTCGGGAAAGAAGCTGGAGAAGAAATAGAGCTTCACCACATCTAAGAAGCAGTTGTCTTACACACTCCATTGCCCTCACCTACAATCCACAGATTTTATTAAAAACAAATTATAAGAAATTAATACAGCTATATAACTTGAAACATATTTACCTCCATGGAAGCTAGTTCAGCAGAGCTGTATGGAAGGCGTCGTCTTTTATTAGATGTGCCTGCTTCACTAGACTCTAAATTCCGAGAATAAGGACTAAATAAGTTCCTTGCCATATTCCGGTCACCAGTCATTAGATCAATGCCTGCTCCAATCAGAATAGAACCTGTCAAGTCTCCGAAACCAGCAACACTACCATAGAGTCCTCTTCTTTGATTCTTTCTAGATCTTAAGAACTTCTCTAAAGAACGAAGTTTGTCTTCAAGAACTTGCATTGCCTCAACAGAGAGTCTGCACCCAACAATTCCATCTCCCACCGTAGTATCAGAAGAGACTAACCCGCTTCCTGTAACCATAACAGGAAGCTCCCAAACAGGCAGAAGCAACCTAGATGCACATAAGCAAAGTCCTTCATGAGCACCTGAGAAAACAGGCTCAGCCTCTTGAACAACTTGGCCCATGCTAAATCCACCAGCAGCAGTCCGGGTGTTGGCCAATGCCCCACTACCTTCAAGTTGGGGTATACCAACAACTCTAGGGTCCTCAAAGGCCTCTGCTGCCTTCTCTGCAACGACATTATTAATAAAATTTTCTGTATGGACTATCCTTGCAGCTAGCATTAAGCACATTGCAGCAGCCTCACTAGCACCATATCGATTAAAGAAGTCTTCTAGTATTGTTCTTGGTGTGTTAGACTCTAGCAGCCTTCTCAAAATATCGACAGGTCTATTGAAAACAACTTCCATCATCCCCATAGTACTAAAAATGATAATTCTTCGCCTCGGTAGTATATGCTGAGTTGGTAAATCCCCTCTAGCCCAAAGTTTTCCAGCCAACTTCTCAGGGGACTCCCCAAAGTTATCATATCCACAGAACTCGAGTTGTGAATACAGCGACTGCACTGTTGCAGCTGTATCCGGCAGAGGCAATACTTCTGCAACAGCCAACATTCGACCTTCAACTGGTAAGGAAGAAACACATTCTCTTAATGCCCTAGAACTCCTTACACCTGTCCCTAAACCAGTGGATGATGATGACTGGGTGGTTGAATCCCTGTTCACAATCAGAAGTGAAGACGTAGTTGAAGGAGATGAATCAGAAAGAACAAGCGTTGCAGACGAGTAATGTGCTGATTCTATCTTCAGGGAAAGATCTTCATTCGGAGATCTACTAGCAAGAGAAACTGCCCCAAAAGACAGACCACCTCCCACCCCCAACGAAGGAGCAGGTCTGGTCGTCACAACCTTTAAACAGCTCGGTTTCTGAATAGTATTACTGAATGTGCCAGTGGATTTACTAGTTGAAAGATACATCCTTCTACCATCAGATAAAATGGCTACAAGATGCAACCACTTAGACTCTACTGTAGATAACGGCGATATAGAAACTATAGAAGTTTTTGTTGACCGAGCAGGAGTCCTAGATCCTGCCGCCTGCCTACCACCATGTGCATCCCTTTGATTGATCAAATTCTTCTCCTCCGCCACCTTTTTAAGCGGTCCGTCGCCATTTGGACCAAATGAGTAGACTTGAATTTTCATTTCTTCAGTGCGGGCATACAATATATGTCTCTCATTATCAACAGCCATTTCAACAATCGGATCTACAGCACCAAATTTGAAAACATTTGGTACCACCCACCTTGAAACAACACTGCCCAGACCTGCAGTCAAACAAACTTTACGACATTGTTTGTGCCAACCTGAACCGGTAGTATAATGCATCTCATATATATGCCCATCACGTCCAGACATAAAAATATGGCCTCTATTTGTACAGGTAATACATGTCATGGTAACTCCATCAGATGGTATTGAGTATTCTGGTAGAGGCTGTAATGAAACTTCTGAATAAGGATCTGATCCATCACCACTTCCAGAGCAGCATACCCCAATAAGAAGCAACTGACAAAGCATAGACAAGATGTGAATGATTAAAAGGTGAACTTAAGTATAATATGAATAATAATGAGACAGAAAAGTTTACGCTTGTAAAACAGTGGAGCAAAATAAATTAAAAAGCTAGAAAGAAAATGTGTTTGTGATTACCTCAGCAGGAGTTGCTAAGACCAAAAGATATTGGATAGCCTCCACAAAAATTCCAGGCTTGGCTTTGACCAAACCAACAGCACAGATGGCTTGTTCTTCACCACTGTATTCGGGACATTGCCCGTCCCTAAATCAAATAATAAAGAGATTGAACATGGTAAGAAACTCCGCTAATGAGTTTTACTAAATATTAATACAGCATCATGCGATTATCAATACTGAAACTAAAAATATGGCAAGTTGTGAATCCAAGTTTAAACTTTATGCAGATGCACATACAAGAGTACAACTTGTCTGCCATGTGGTTGTGTGTCACGCACATGTATCAGCTCATGTTCTGATTTATACTCATAGTGCAGATAGACCAAACGGTTATCCTATGAATCTATAAATACGAAGTTCAAACTGAGACCAATGGACTATAAAAAATTAAAAATGGCAGATAGTTCTGGGATTTTTCTCTGAATGGAAAAGGTATGAGCTATATCTCTCTAGCAGCAGTGTAACTATCTCAGAATGATCGTACATAATTTGCAGACCAATACAGTTGTACTTTCTTACCAAGAAAAAAAAAAGGCAATGAATGTTTCATTTGAGATATCAGACAGCAGATACAAATAAATTGTTCTATGAGGTATTATTTGACTTCACATATTCACCCAGAATTAATGGGCAAGGATAACGCATATATGATAAATATATATTTGGCATCCCATGGCATACTAATGAATAACTAAAATATATCCAGGATTCCTCTCAATACATTCTGCAGATCTTGAAGTCTATCACTAGTGTGTTGATTCATTGCGTGAAAGTAGAAAAATAATGGTATTTATAGATCATATTATCTTCAGTAAGGTTTAGTGTCTTGACATTTAACTGCACCTTGAGCGAGAAGCAAGTATAGCTCAATTACGATCATGTAACTGTCCACACTAACGTACATAGCAAAGAACAAACTAGCAAAGACAGCTTATTCATAAAAATTCAAATACAACATGTTTAAGAGGTGGTGAAACAAAGACTTTGAAGCTTCTTTGATCAGATAAAGCATAAACAATAGAACTCTGATCACCTTAAAGTTTACACTTTCACTGCCTACTTCTGAATCAACAAGTATTCCTGAAGAGAAACAATAACAAAACTCACCACTTATCAAACCGCCAAAGAAATAAAGAATTATCTACAGACGCCCACGCTCTACGAATCTCAGGAAATATTCCACATAAAGCAGTGCCTTCCCCTCCAGCGGCATTATATCTTTCTATGAGTACTGGGGGCAACTCCCTGCTATCTACTACTTCAACCAAAGGAGGCCACTGCAATAAAACAAGACAACATGAGACTGGAAACAACAGGTGACAGTAGAACAGGTATCCTAAAGTCGAATTATAGATTCGGCAGCAAACTAGTTTTAATTTCTCCAATGGCTTCATAAAGCGGTAATAACATTGTTTGGCATAGTTTATTTTCTTTAGAGAACAATGTACCTATAAATTGTAGTGTTCTTCACATCATACATAGTTTATCGACACTCCCGTGCTATATTTTAACAAAATTAATCTTGCTATATAAGAAAGCTGGTGTCTTATTTGGAAAAATAGTATAACACTTTTTTGTTGGACACGTGTTCTACTCACAACAGCGTGTTAATCTTGCATTAAAACTTCATGGATTTGAAAGCTACACAAAAGAATTACGCATCACGCATCTAACAAAACCTTTATTAATCTACAAAACCCTTAAATTAAACACACTTTCACTGACACCACAATAAGTTTACCAAACTCAAACTTATGAAGCAAACAACAACAAACAGTAATTATTATAGTACCTCTCTAAGGCGAGTAGAATAACGGTAACTAGTAATAACTACATTACACATAATTAACTACTACACAATCAACGCAAACATAAACAGCAGTCATTTACTACGTCTTATTTTTTCACATTATAAACTGCTTAACATAAGCCTAACATAACTAGCGATTGTTTTTTTAAGCTAATTTAAGCGCTTAGAAGCTCAACTGTTTTCGGCTTTTATTTCATAAGCTAATTTACGTTACTTAGGTAATGAGACTTATGAAACATAGGCCAAAAACAGATAAGGTCCTAAGCGCACAAATAAGCTTTAAACGAACACCCCTTAATTACATTACCCCTAATTACTTTCATCTATTTTTACCAGTCACCATAAACCTAATTAAACCACATTATACCCCCAATTACAAAACCTAATTAGTACAAATTAAATAAAAAATATATAAAAATACCTCTCTAGGATGAGAGGAATAAGGATGGGAGGTATATCTAGAAGCTTCTAAAGACTCTTCTAAATCAAGCTGAGCAGATACATCTCTTCCGATACGATCACTCACTACTAGACTTGCTTTACTTATATCTCTCATTACTATCTCACCAGACATCTTTTTTAATCAAATCAATCGATGACTATTCAGTCGCTCGCTCTGTTTGTTGGTTTGTTTTTAGGGTTTATGTGAATTTGGGGGTTTTTTGTTTTATTATGGAGCGCGGTGTGGCGGGGAAACTAAGCGGTCTTTGTTTGGAAACCAAATTTTTTGTTGACTAGGTGACTTTGTTGTTGTTTTTGTTATCCAAACAATTTTAACCCTTTGCTCAAAAAAAAAAAAAAAAAAAACAATTTTAACCCGTGCGTTGCTGCGGAGCTGTAACTCTGTAAGCAATTGTAATGTACGTATTTGAAGTGGGGCTATTTTGCAGATATAAATGCACTTCTAACAAAAGATCTAAACATAACAATTTGTATTTGTAAGTAAGGTACATGTAAAGACCAAAAAACTCGTTTTAATTCCTTCTTAGCTTCAGTTCTTGCAGGTGAGACACAAATAAAGTCTCACAAAATCGTTTCCGCTTCTTCTTGCCTTCAGCTCTTGCTTAGTTCCTATTGATATTATATTTAAGTGTAAGTGACTTGTAACCTTTGAGTCATACATAACCAATTCTTCTATTGTTTTGCTCAAATTGGTTTATTTTCAAGATGAATGTAGCATAGCTCATTGCGTATATCTGCTCCATAAAATAGTTAGCAGCCTAGAATAAAACCATGTAGCTGCGTATGGTGGGTACCGTAACCTTTGATAAACTCAGAGATGTCAAAAGAATATTTTATAAGTATGGTCAACCACTACGCATATTAGCCACGGATTCTGCAAAATCACAATCCGCAAATCAATAAATCATCCTGATAACTGATAATTGTTATCAAAGTAAAATGCCTTGACGCTATTCACTCATATTAACCATAAGTTTCGCGAAGTCGCAAAGCATCACCATAGATTCACTAAATAAGCATCTATGACCACATATCCGACACTAAAAGACGTCAGAAACTTCATACAAACATAAACACACATGCGTTGTCTAGTTAATGTGTCCTATAGGGGGAAAAATAATACTTCAAACGCAGTTTCTAATGGCACAAATATATTTAACAACAATCAATGGAAATCGTGTTAACGCAAACAATGTAAAGTATTAAAGTTAAAAACAAAGCTGGTACCTGCCTACAGTTAATCTGTGCATTTTTGTCACACCCCGCTAAAGCGGAAACACATAATGTAACAGTGAAAGGCACAAGCATAAAGTCATAGAACATACTATACATTAATTTAAAAAGAAACGCTCACAACATCGTACTAATATTTTTATCCAACATTGGATATTAAACATAAGTCATATTTAAATAAACATACTCTTTGTAAATATGTCATTGACAGTGGACATGATCTTTAAAGAGGGAGACAATAACTTCATGCAAACGCCTTCATAAAATGCTTACTTACGATCACCTGAAATGCACGAGAAAAACGGTCAACTATGAAAATAGTTGGTGAGTACTCATGTTTTCTATATATACAAAAACCTTTTAAAAGAAGTCATCATGGCAAAAGTCATATCAATCTATCCTATTACAAGTCCACACATACAAAACTTGTAACATATAGATTCACGCATGATCGCATGATGTAAAATATGTCTAAGAATAGTAAGTCGAATAAATAAAAATACTTGGTTGTAAATAAATGTCGAAAAGCCATATGTATGATAGTGTTATGCAACAAATGCCCATATATAAATACTTTGCAATTCCGTAGATAAGGGAATAAGAGGTTGGCCGACCTCTAATAGAGCTATCCATTATACTTACACCCGTAGACAAAAGGCGCGCGAACGGTGCGTATAATTGGGTACTGGGGACTAATAATGTGAGAGTGTACGTGCAGTACATCTCTTGTGGTACGTCGGTACGCCCACATCTCCACACTAATATTCATACAATTTGGTAAATGTGTATGTAAAACCATACTTAATACAAATAATACGCGTAAAAACATTTATTTATATTTTACGCTAAGTTTTGTCGATAACAAACATAAATCTATTTTAAGTAAAGTCTACAAGTTTTAAACATATAGTTTTCTAACTAATCATTTATATCACTAAATGTATGAATAAATGGTTATCGAAAGTTTTTAATAATGATCAAAGAACAATTTTAAACAACACATTAGTTACTAGTTATATAAATTATTTTTCAAGTGTACATTAATTTAGAAAATTAACTTATATATATTTGCTTGCATTTTACGCGTATTAAGGTTATAAGCATTAGCCGGGGGCGTCTTTAAAGGAGCTCGTTATAGTATTAAAGCGTATTAAGGTAAGTAACATATATAAGAGTAGAAACGGGTCCTTAGAGCCCGTTAGAAATACCACATATTTCACAGTATTCACAATTAAGTGTTATAGTATTTTTTTATGTGTTATACTTGTGTTACGAGTTCACGTTAATATATTTGCACATTATAAGCTTGTATGACTTACGCGGTACAAGTTTCAATGTGAAATAAAGTAGACTGGTCAAAACAGCCCGTAATGACCCATGTGGTCTTAGTTATGTGTTTTTAGCTAAAATAATGTATTATTACCTGTTTAGCATCCTTAGTGGATGACATGTGATGCGTGGTTTTGCAACCTTACAACATGTTTTACCTCTCGAGGGATCTCAAGAGGCTTACAACCCCACCAGGCAGTGTACCTGACCGATGTAGTATAGGATAGTGGTAAGTACGGGGGATTGATCGTTATCTCACAGGGAATAGTGTTCGTTAGGATAGAAAAGCTACTCTAATAGGTCTAAGGGTGGAAGGAAGATTCTTTTTGTATTTTTATATTTTTTTGAAAGCAATTAAAATCTCGGTTTTTAGAGGAAGGGCGGAATTAGTTGCTAGTCAACTAACCCAAGTTTACTACTTATGCAAATTAAAATAAAATAAATATCTAAACTATTGTGGTTGTGAAAACAATATGGAGAAAATTGTGTTTACTTAGATTTCATTACTCCCTAACTATCTTTTACCGGTTAATTGATATGTGTGTTACTTGTGTGGATGAAGGGTGTATTCCTAATAACTCATGGAGTGGCATACATATCTCTCCAATTCTATGAGCTCTTATCTCGCCCTATGCCATGCACGGCACAACCATAGGGGTTGTAAACAGTGGCTCATGCGTTAAATACTACCTTAATAGCCTAGTATGCCTTGGCTACATGTTTCCCAAGACGTTCAAGCACGTTACCATAAAGGAGGTTGGCCAGTTTTCTTGAGCCTAACATTGATGGAACAATCATCCCAACAAACAACAACACACACCAATCAACCAATAATTAATAGTTAGGTTTCATTAGATCTAAGCAAACACTAGAGAATTTAGCTACACATGTTAATTAAAAGACAAGCAAAAGAGATAATCAACCAACACATAGACATATTGATTGAATTAAAGTGAAGACTTATCTTTAATTAAGCATGAGGGTTCCAAGGGTTGGAAACCCTAAAAAGTACAGAAAATTCGTCTTTAGGGTTTGCCCTAAAAGTTCTCCACAAAGTTCCACACTAATGAATGAAAATTAGAAAACTATATATAGATTTTACACTCTGACGGCGTCAGGTTATAAGGGCTGACGCCGTCAGCTCGCCGCCATTAGGTTTCTCGGATGGCCTAGATCCACTTCTGACGCCGTCACCTTATAAAACCTTCTGGGCCGTCACTCTTTAACTTTACTCCTGACGGCCTACTTTTCCTAACACCTGACGGCGTCAGGTGTTAAATCCAAAATTTCCTCTGGCCCGTCATTTGATAATTGGTTTCCACTCTTTTGTCAAGGCTTTCTGACGGCGTCACCTTGTGACTTCTGACGCCGTCAGGTTGTAAATCTTCATCTTTTGAGACTTTGTCGTTTTCTTCACTTTTATGCTCCAAAAACGTCCGAATATGCATGTTTTCCAGAATTCCTCTCAAAAGTACCTAAAATGACAAAAGGAACGATTTAGGGCAATATTTGATCACATTTATACGAATTAGGGCTTAAATGACCCCCTAAAAGCGTAACACTTTTCGTCTCATCAAATACCCTTACACTTGGGATTTGCTTGTCCTCAAGCAAATGAGCTTTTATTCCAATCAAAATATGAGTTAGGGGTCATTTAACACGAATATAAAAGTAATTACAACAAATAGTTATTAGACCCTAATCATAACAAGCACGGAAATCATACACTAGCACCTCACAAATAGTGTTTGGATTCTCACATCTCTCAAATGTCATAAAGTTTATATCTCATAAATGGAAACGGAAAATAACACTCACTACCTGTCATAGCAAATAGATTACCATAGGCTTGGGAAAGGATCAATTACTCCTCCACTAGGCGTAAGCACATAAGATAAACTATCAAAGAGGGCTTTATAAAGGGTTGTAACGTAAGGTGTAGGGATATGATAACACGGTTTGGTTGGAATAAAGGGTATTTTAGTGGTGGCGAGTTAATTATCATGATCAAATACATGCACTCTACATCGTTGCTTAAGTCAAGACTCGACTCAATCTTAATCTAAAAATGAAATAACAAAAACTAAAAAGGAACATAAAAGGAAACGGGATGGTAGTCTGTATGTTTTTTTCTTCTTTCTTTTTCATATTTTTTTTGTATTTTTCTTGATTTTTCGATTTTTTTTTTACTACATTCTTGCCCTGCCATCCAAAATAATACATCGTAGGGGATTTGCATTCCCCTTACACTTGAATCTTTACATAACTTTACAATCACTATTCTAATGACTCGAATTAAGATAATCGAAAAACTTGAAGTTGAAATTGTTCTATGCGGTACTATTTGACTTCACATGTTCACCCAGAATTAATGGGCAAGGATAACGCATATATGATAAATATATATTTGGCATCCTATGGCATACTACATCCAGGATTCAACTCAATACATTCTGCAGATCTAGAAGTCTATCACTAGTGTGTTGATTCATTGCATGAAAGTAGAAAAACAATCGTATTTATAAATCATATTATCTTCAGTAAGGTTTAGAGTCTTGACATTTAACTGCACCTTGAGCGAGAAGCAAGTATAGCTCAATTACGATCATGTAACTGTCCACACTAACTAACGTACATGGCAAACAACAAATTAGCAAAGACAAAGCTTATTCATAAAAATTTAAATACAACATGTTTCAATGGTGGTGAAAAAAAGACTTGAAGATTCTTTGATCAGATAAAGCATAAACAATAGAACTCTGATCACCTTAAAGTTTACACTTTCACTGCCTACTTCTGAATCAACAAGTATTCCTGAAGAAAAACAAAAACAAAACTCACCACTTATCAAACCGCCAAAGAAATAAAGAATTATCTACAGACGCCCACGCTCTACGAATCTCAGGAAATATTCCACATAAAGCAGTGCCTTCCCCTCCAGCAGCATTATATCTTTCTATGAGTACCGGGGGCAACTCTCTGCTATCTACTACTTCAACCAAAGGAGGCCACTGCAATAAAACAAGACAGCATGAGATCGGAAACAACAGGTGACAGTAGAACAGGTATCCTAAAGTCGATTTATAGATTCGCAGCAAACTTGTTTTAATTTATCCAATGGCCACATAAAGCCGTGATAACATCGTTTGGCATAGTTTATTTTCTTTAGAGAACAATGTACCTATAAATTGCAGTGTTCTTTACATCATACATAGTTTATCGACACACCGGTGCTATATTTTAACAAAGTTAATCTTGCTATATAAGAAAGCTGGTGTCTTATTTGGGAAAATAGTATAACACTTTTTTGTTGGAGGAGTGTTCTACTCACAACGGCATGCTAATCTTGCATTAAAACTTCATGGATTTGAAAGCTACACAAAAGAATTAAGACGCAGCACGCATCTAACAAAACCTTTATTAATCTACAAAACCCTTAAATTAAACACACTTTCACTGACACCACAATAAGTTTACCAAACTCAAACTTATGAAGCAAAACATAACCATAACAACAAACAGTAATTATTATAGTACCTCTCTAAGGCGAGTAGAATAACGGTAACTAGTAATAACTACATTACACATAATTAACTACTACACAATCAACGCAAACATAAACAGCAGTCATTTACTACGTCTAATTTTTTCACATTATAAACTGCTTAACATAAGCCTACGCAAACATAAACAGCAGTCATTTACTACGTCTTATTTTTTCACATTATAAACTGCTTAACATAAGCCTAACATAACTAGCGATTGTTTTCTTAAGCTAATTTATGCGCTTACGAGCTCAACTGTTTTCGGCTTTTATTTCATAAGCTAATTTTATGTTACATAGGTAATGAGACTTACGAAACATAGGCCAAAAACAGATAAGCTCGTACACGCACAAATAAGCTTTAAACGAACACCCCTTAATTACATTACCCCTAATTACTACACAATAAACCTAATTAAACCACATTATACCCCCAATTACAAAACCTAATTAGTACAAATTAAATAAAAAATATAAAAATATACCTCTCTAGGATGAGAGGAATAAGGATGGGAGGTATATCTAGAAGCTTCTAAAGACTCTTCTAAATCAAGCTGAGCAGATACATCTCTTCCGATACGATCACTCACTACTAAACTTGCTTTACTTATATCTCTCATTACTATCTCACCAGACATCTTCTTTTCTTTTTTTAATCAAATCAATCGGTGACTATTCAGTCGCTCTGTTTGTTTGGTTTTAGGGTTTATGTGAATTTGGGGGTTTTTGTTTTATTATGGAGCGCGGTGTGGCGGGGAAACTAAGCGGTCTTTGTTTGGAAACCAAATTTTTTTGTTGACTAGGGTGACTCGGGGCATGTTTGATAAGCAGCTTTTATAAAACCTAACAGCTTTTTGTTACAAAAATAATCATCTCCTAAATAAGTAGCTCTGTTTGGAACTTTGGATGCATCAACTTTAACCTTTTATTTTAAACAAGCAGCTCCAAAATGAAAAGCTGTTAAAATGTAAAATAACTGCTAACTATTGTAAATGTAATGAACAAGAATAAAGAATAAGAACACAAGAATGAGAGGATTAAGAGAATTCTTATTAAGGTGATCACAAGGGGTTACAAATGTGTAGTACTTATAGGGTAAATAAGCACATGTTAAACCCTAATGGGTTAATGGGCTAAATGGTGAATATACAAAAGCCCATAGTATTTACAACACTTCTCATTGGATATTCACCGTTTATTATACGCTGTAGACCGCCTCATTAAAAACTTTATCAAGAAAAACCCAGTGGGGTAAAGAAAAACTTGATGAAGGGAAAAAGAGTGCGGTGCGCATAATGCTCCTCCTCAATTTAATGTATATATTTCAAGCATCGCATGCTAATCTTCTAAACGAGTTGCTCGTATACTTTTGTTGGCAACAACTTTATAATGAAGTCCATCAAATTGATGATGTTACGAATAAATCCTACAAAAATGACAAAATATATGTGTAGCTTCCAACCCAATATCAAATCAATTGGTTGAAAAGTATACAATGCATGTACAAATATTAAAAGAGAAAAATACACTCTCCTGACGCATATTAATTACAAAATTGGCATCCAAACCTCAATTGTACTTATGTATGGTACTTGAGGACCAATTATTTCTTTGAGACATGTGTAAAAGCAATTTATATAATATGCGTCCAAAATCATTTTGATCCATATACGGATTCATTCAACTTTATCAAATAAAGTTATTGAGAACTTTATTAATCGTATCTAGAAGTTGAAGTTGTAAGCTATGTTTGAGACATTACATATCCTTCATAGAATACGAGAACTCTAATAAAACTCATTTAGAGTTCAATATTGACTGTCTTCGTAAAATATCAATAAGATATTTACATCCACCTTTAGACATTATGTCTCATTTAGAGTTCAATATTGACTGTCTTCGTAAAATATCAATAAGATATTTACATTCACCTTTAGACATTATGTCTTTTAATAATCTACTTCGTATTTTTGTGAATTTATTTATTCACAATTCATGTCTTAAAGGACATAACTTTAGAGCTCTTATTTTGCATTCGCACAAAGACTGATGTATATCCAATAGATTTTACACATCCACGTGTATGGACTTCATGTCCCAATACTTATCGTATTTTCACGAGATTGCGTCTTTTCACGTTGTCCAAACATTTAACTGAGCGCACTTTTGAATGATAAGTGACTTATGATCCTCATTATGCATAATAGCAAGCGCTATATTGTATGTAAACAAATTTATTGACGTCGTTTTATTTCCGATTCCATTCCACATAATTCAAGACAAGATATAATTTATTGAGATCTCATTAGCTATTTGAGGTTCTTTGGAACCTTAGTGTCTATTGCCTCTTTATGAGACTATCATGGAGTCTTTTATACCTCGAACTACCATCATTTTCATGCTCTATATTTTTCATCGAGGATTTTATTTGGAATCGATTGTATGCCATGCATAGGCATGCCATAATATAATAGTGTCCTTGAGGGACAACTTATAATCAGAGCATGAGTAGCTGAAATTTTGTTTTTAGCCAATGTTTATTTATGGTTTTTAGATTATCCATTTAATAATCAATTCATAAAATTTCTTTCGAGGATCAATAGAATATGATAATTCATTCTTAATTTGCAGCTACTTCTCTCCTCCTGAAGGAATTATCCATCTTCTATATCCCATATATGTGTATTTAGGTGGAATAATTTGCCCATAGAAAAACTGAAATGGGATATGTTTAGTTTATAACCAAAACCAATTATAAAATGGAGGATTTATGATAACATATTGGCATGATGCTAATCTTGTTTGTTGTGTATATTATAATATAGCCCCATACAACAACAAAAAATTTCTCTCATTGACATTGAAAATTTTAAGTAATTCATCGAATATTCATGATGAAATACTTACTCTGGAATTTTAGGCTCATTTTGAGCTATTAATCATGCAAACTTGAGGTTGCAATTTGATGACCATTTAGACGATGCTTTGATTTTAAACTTTAAATGGTTCATACAATGGATTTTTATGCCTACATATATCCATTTGTTTTCTTTCCAGAAAATTGAGGAATTGAGTCCCCATTCTAGTTGATAGATTAATAATCAACTTATTTTGAGAGATAATACCCTTTATATTGCAGCTCATAATGACTTGGGATGGTGTAACCGGTCATGCCAAAAATATTATAATTATAGCTCATAAACTTATGTTATAGCTATGATTAGCTTTTACTAATCTTTATATAATGCATGTCGAGGAAGATACAAAAGAATATAATGTATCTTTAATACTTAACTTCGTTTCTCATGACAATTTTATATTTCTTTTGTGGAGAAAATGCGCTAGCATAGATTTTTAAATCTATAAATATAATGTGTAATATCTTTGACACACTTGTATTTCATATACATCACATTGCATTTTTGCATAAAAGCATTTTTGTTTACTCCTTTCTTATTGTATTTTCGCCACTACTAGTGGTTTGTCATTGTCATACTACCTCGACCATAGCATTTACCATGATAACTGATCTTTGACCATTTATCATTACATTATCACATTCACATGAGGGAATGAGGATCTCATATCGATCATTTTATCTCATTCACTTGAGGGAATGAACATTTTATGTTGATCATTTTATCACATTCGCTTGAAGGAATATAGATCTTTACGTTGCAACTTGAGGTTGCCAACCAGTTTCTTTTAACACGACAATATGGAGCAAATTTAGTAAACGGGTTTATCGTGTTTGTTCAAACATGCCCATTTCTTTTATATCAAAGCATCGTTCTCGATATATGAGTATATTCGAGGCATTAACCATCTCATTGCATTTTTTCTTTTTATCATTCAGATGTACTACTTAATATTGTGAAAAAATGTGCTCGCATTTGCAAGAATCTCTTGCTTATGATGGTCAAATCTTTCTTTTAGATTTTGACATACATTTAATGGATCTTTCACCGTTATATATTTTATTTTTAATTCAGATCTAACACTGAAATTGTGAGACCGAACTCGCTTATTGCTTTTTTTTTTAATGCAGCTTGAGGTGCATACAATCATAGCGAGATATTTGGGAAAATTACTTGCTTTGGTGTGGTAATATTGTTAGTTTTAGACATGAAATAATAGTCGTATGTTAGGATCGAACTCGAGATCACGGGATTGCACACTTTACGTATGAAAAGTAAATGAATAATAACTATTTATAAATGTTAAGAAATAATTATTAAAACACAAAAACACCTAACGACTGTTAGTATTTAACGGAAAGTGACTAACGACCGTTAGACGAATATAAGGAAAGTAATATATGTGAATTATTGGTAAGTCAAGAAGGTTCCGGAATCCCTAAGGGATTGCCTAAACCGATTGGCCAAAGGAGGGCACCTCCTTTGTGCCTTGAGCTCCAAGTAATCTTACACTATATATACAAACCCAAGGTTATTTGTTTCTATCTCTTGTACACAAATACTTGGTGTTTTCTCTCCTTGTTTTCTCTCCAAAATCGATCAAACAATCCCTTATCTCAAGGGATTCGATTTTGTTGTTCTTGTGTTTATTTACTTGCATAAACTTTTACTTGAAGTAGTACGTGTGTACAAGAACGTGAATCAAACACACTATTGTTTGTTTCTTGGATTGAATTACAAAAAGGTAATGGGTAATTCTTATAATCCACATAAACCCTAATTAGGGTTCTTGATCTTAAATTGAAGAATATGAGGTATGTTTTCAATTTATTATTTGGTTAATTAATTATGGATTATATGATCTTGTTATGACGCTTCCGCATGTGTATTTGATGTTTATTGTTTATATATATGATATGTCATGATTATATAATTCCAACAGTGGCATTACGAGCCGTTATAATGTGTAATTAATTACCAAAACACATAAAAACGAATTTTGATTGTTTTTGTACATGTTTTTTAGATTTAGGGTTCATAAAATCGAAAACCTAATTTTATTAAAATCGATTTTTTTTTAAAAATTTAGGGTTTTTGGATTTTGATGTTTAATTTGATTAGAAACCCTAAGTAAACATGTTTATGTGTTTATATAGACGATCTTGTGTGACTATTTGCAATAATTGTTATGAGGAATCCATGAAAACATGCATGTTTAGTATGGATTCAATGTCATATATGAATTTAATTGTTGAGATTAAACATGTAAATTAATTGATAGATGTCAAATTGGGGAAGACTCCAATATTAAGGGATCAATTATATGTTAATAAAAACCTAGAATTGATTTTTAATAGGATTATCGAATTAAGTTTGCATGTGGCTACATGTTTTATACATATTTAATGGTTATGTTATGTATGT
>LBNU01033744.1:124485-134750 GCA_014162995.1 Artemisia annua
AAATTTAGGGTTTTTGGATTTTGATGTTTAATTTGATTAGAAACCCTAAGTAAACATGTTTATGTGTTTATATAGACGATCTTGTGTGACTATTTGCAATAATTGTTATGAGGAATCCATGAAAACATGCATGTTTAGTATGGATTCAATGTCATATATGAATTTAATTGTTGAGATTAAACATGTAAATTAATTGATAGATGTCAAATTGGGGAAGACTCCAATATTAAGGGATCAATTATATGTTAATAAAAACCTAGAATTGATTTTTAATAGGATTATCGAATTAAGTTTGCATGTGGCTACATGTTTTATACATATTTAATGGTTATGTTATGTATGTATTATTTAGTTGTTTATTTTTATTTTTTTTTTGAATTACTTGTTTTTTTTTTTATTTTGTAAGACATGTTTATAAACAAAAAATGGTAATTTTTGAATAGAAAAATAATATGGACTAAATAAATGGCGAAATTTGTTTTGGTTTTTAAGAGTCAAAATCTCAAGGTTTAATTGAGTGATGTTTTTGTACAAATAGTTTGTGAAAGGCGGACCGAAGTTTGACAAACTATAAAGTGGGTATAAGTGGAGAGGGGTTTTTTAAGAGATTCGCTCCTACCAGCTCTCTGCGCTCACCTGTGCGTCAAATTAGACTTACCTATATCACTATTTTACGTACACTATCATCTTAAGGGTGAATTGACTACAATTCCACTATGATTATCCGAAACACTAAGCTTTAGGGCTTATGCAAAAGTATGATATAGTGGACGATAATTGTTAGTAATTCTTTAATTGGTGAACCCAATACCTCAATCAAAACTTTGTTAATTTGATCTTAGTGAATTGGTAAACAATATTGTTTTGTAAAAACCAATGTTATGAAGTTGTATGCATGCTTCTTCACACATTATTTTGATTAAACACATCAAAATTACTACCCTTAAAATTAAGTCGAATGCCATCTAATTAAAGAACACTTGAAGTTGTGATTTACGTCATGTGAGAGCTTGGCTAGATTGCAATGGAGAGGTGAACTTTATAATTTCATTACTAGCAGATCAATTGAATGTAATGGAATTTTGAGAGTTTGCAGTTTTTAAATTAGACGACTTAAATTGAGTAGGAAGTGAGAGCTTGGACTCAAGGCATTAGATGGGGATGAAACATGCTTACATTGCAAAAGTTTTTTGTGAATGTAAATCCCATAATGATCTAAGAATTGCAATATGATATTGGCAATTATTGTTCGACAATTACCTTGTTGAATACTATCATTACTAGCAGATCAACTGATGTAATGGTACTATGTCAATTAGGATCCTAGCTTTAAGAAAATACTATGGTGTGTATGAATATTTACCAATGGGTATTTTATTTTCTTAAAGATCTAATTATCGAAAATACTAAAATTGAATTTTGTTAATTCTTTTAATGTATTAATGCAACGTTAAAACCGTAAACGACGTTTGGGCTTTGGTAAATTGATCTCGTTCTGTTTTCAAACATATGTTTGATTAAGAATAATTTACTTAAAAGACAAAGGAAATCTGCTTTCTATGAAAGAAGAGTGAGATACAATCCTATTCCTTTTCATAAATGAGAAAGGATAATATGAATATTAGATATGTCTAAACTCTAATATATAACTCATTGCAAATTTTAATAGTTAAGAATTGCTAATTTTCTATAAAGATTTCAGTACTCTATTTTGGTGATTGAATTCTTTTATAACAAATATGATATTTGGTTAACTAGAACTTTTTGAGTTATTAGAGTTATAAGCTAGACTAATTACCGTAAAATGGTAAAAGACAAACTAGTTTATTCATTTAGTTGTTTTGGCTATTTAAAAGGTGCTACATACAATGTGGATGGTAGACCTATTAAGGAAGAAAATTGCATGCCCAATTTTTCAAGTTAATAGCACTGATGGTTATTCCATCATTAACGTAGTAGAATGCACACTTTAATGCATAAGTAATTGTTACGTATGGACATTCAAAGGTGTTGGAAAGTTAAAAGCACACTATTTTCTTTCAATGGATATGAAACACTTATAATGTTGTCAAATTCAGTGGGAGAATTGTGTACTTATTATTGAGTAAGAAATTATTGTAATGATCTTTAATTCAGTGGGAGTTTACAAGCTTTGACATCTTGGTAGCTAAAGATAATTACTTTCCAAAAGTAGACACTCATACTTTTAAGGTTAGTCTTGTACTTTTCCTTACTAGACATTGTTGTTCTACATCTACTTGTTATGCTAAAATCTATGACACAATCATATTGATCACATAAACAAATGCATGGCGTGTTGTTTATCAACTATATGAGGTTGTTCCATGCACAAGTGGGAGAAATGTTATATTTAATTGTGTGCAAGAAACAACTCATAAAGATATGATTTAAAGAGTTCTTTTGACTGCAAGGTAAGAGACTAATGTTATAATAGGTCTTATACACATCTAATTTAAGAAACACTTGAAGTAGTAATTTACGTCATGTGAGAGCTTGGCTAGATTACAATGGAAAGGTAAATTCATACTTTCATTACTAGCAGATCAACTGATGTAATAGAATTATGCTATTTGAAGTTTCTAAATTAGATACCTATTAGAACATGTGTCAATATGATATCAAGACTACTTTAATTTGTATATTTATGAATTCTGGGAATGGCATAAATTAATAAAGTAATCTAATGTTACTTCAATCTGAATATTTATGTGTTCTTGGAATGACATAAATAAATGCAGAAATAATGTTGTTTTACATTATTGTGAAGTAATAAATTAACTTGAAAATACTATTGAAACCAAGAGATGGTGTTCATAATTACTTTTATTAAACATGTTTATGTTTCATTGTAAAGATATAAACATAAAGTCTTTTATTAGACTTATAATAAAGTAAGACGTTATCTTGTTATGTTTTTAATTAAGACATATACATGAAGTCATTAAATTGTTAAATGACTTGTAACGTATAGTGGGATTATAACAGTTTATGTTTTCTTGTAGAGACATAGACATGAAGTGACTTTGTCAAAAGTACTTGTGTTATAAAGCATGTAATTGGCTTGAAAATACTATTATACCATTAAAAGGACTTAGTTGGTAAATAGACAAACCAAAAGGAATATGGTTATCTTAAATATTGTTATGTTGTATTACAATATTAATCATAATGAAATACAAAATGTTTATGGTATGTTCAGTTAGGAGAATCAAACTCTTGTTATAATTGTTTGATTAAAGATAACTATGACTTCTTTTCTTCCAAAAGTTATCAAGGTTAGAAAATTGAGTATAGATTGAATATACTCAATAAGACTCCAACCTAGAAGATTAATAAGACACCATCATATGATGGAATGTGATGAATCACATTAAGTCTTAAATTGAAGTTCTGAATTTGTTCAACTGCTTATGAAGAGGTTATTAACAAAGTAAAGTCAAAAACTATCAATATGTATTTGTAATATCCCAAAAGAGAACATTGTATTGTTGCTCTATTTGCTAAGTATTTATAGATTATCTTTAAATTACTAAAAGCAAGTGAGAGTTTTGATCTTTAAAGGATAAAATTACAAGATACATAATCTTCTAAAATAAACTAGTGAATATCATAATGAGGCTAGACATGAAAATGTTAAACTTCAAGATGATGGAATTCTCATTCATAGATCCGCAAGGAATCTCAGATATTTGATTAATATGTTGAGAATTATTTTATGATACATTACCAAATATGGAATTGGGTAAAGTACACATGCTATGAATGATTAAGATGCTGTCCATAAAGATAATCAATTTTGAAACTTGGTTTATCTTAATAGTTCGACTAGAAAAAGAATATGAGTTTCTCCAAAGATAAGGTAACCCTTGTGGTTTAAATCTTTGGATAAAAATCATATGGACAATATTGTACACATATTTAATGCATGTCTTATGACAAGATTATTAATCACATTTAAGCAATTAACTGTGATTGAATATTCTATCCTAAACACATTAAATATATAAAGATTATGATTGTCATATTTTCATTAATATGAAAATGACAATGGAATATCAAAACTCTTTCTTGAGAGATTACTTGAGCGAGGACGATAAGTAATCAAAAGGAGTTATGAATTCAAATAAATCTTTGGAAGTGTACAAAGTGCAATAATCCATAAATGGATAATGCATGCATCTAGGAGATTATTCTTATGTTTAATTATTAAATCTATGTTTTGATTTATAATTGAAATAAGATAATTTCTAAGTATTCCTAAAAGCTAGTGGGAGTATTATGTTTAATTTCCTAAATCATATATGTTGTAAAACATATAAGAAGTAACATTCCATATAAGTAAAATGTTAAGTCTTAGTTTGGAATGAAACTTTACTTGAAGATTTAGAAAATATGACATACAACCTTGGAATGAATGTTTATTAACATAAACATATGCGGTAAATGAATCTAATAGAACATGATAATTGATATATCATTTAGAATATCTAAATGAATATATAGAACATGAATAAAATCTAAGTATGATTCAAGGATTTTTCATGTACATCATGTTACTGTTGTATCATGCTTAATTACAAGATGATTTGACAACATTGATATCTAATTGAAAGTTATTAGATAACTTATGTAATGAATATTCTAAAGGAATATGTTTGGATATAGAATCACATACTCAACCTGGAATAGCTTCCAGATTCTATAGATGAACAATTTTTCAAATTGTTGTGAAAATTGTCATAGCTGAATAACTTTAAATGTTTGGAGGGCATCAAACATTACACAATAGATATTAATGTTTACGGGAATTTTAAAGAGCATATTGTTGTTTGCATACAATGATGATAAATGAAATTGAGATGACACTCAATACTAGTCATGGTAAGGATTTCATCCTTAGCTGTATGTACTAGTTGTGCTTACGAAGCATAGTTGCATTATACATTAAAGAATAAGAATACTTTAAACTTTAAAATGTTTTAGAAGTTTGATTGTCATAAATTGGTGGTTAAGGATGTCACACATTTTATAAAATATTATGTGGCATTATCAAAATAGTTTAGTATGCACATACAAGAACTTCATTAGTTGAATTCTTAAATAAGTATTCTCAAAATTCCATAGATCAAAGTTGGATGATTTATGTTTTGTCAACAAGTATGAATGTCATTACTTGAGATATAATTTATCAACTAGAGTTATCATGCATTGATCTATTTAGTATTTAGATAAAGAATGTTAAACAATTATTATAATGAATTAAAATACTTGGTATGTTTGATTTCATTTATAATATATTGTATCCTATATTTGCATGTTTAAATCCGTGATTAATTTTAGTTATTCTAAATTGTCCATTGTCGGTTAATAATATGGGAATATTATTAAATTAAGACAAATCTGAAGGTTGGTATAATATACTTAAAAGTATATTGATGCGTAGACATACCATTTCAGATGATATTCAATGATACCGAATATAGGACTTATCCCAACTACATGATGTTACTTTATGGATCTTGTCATTAAGTAAATCCTAAGAAGTTATCCTCAGACTTGAGATACAAGATAACGGTCATGAATGTAGTGCATTTTTGTGGAACAACTTAACGCTATACGTAACTGGTAGTCATAAGGGTTGTTTTCGGAAGTGTTACAAAGTTTGTGGGTTTTGCTTGTAGTCAATACAGAATTTGTTCCTTCAAAATTATTTTGGAGTTTAATACTGCTGGGCCCCTTGTAGGGTTGTCAAGATGTTTTCACGGCCGTGCCCAAGATCTTCCCTGAATATGTTCAGATGATTTGGTAATCTTGATCAATCACAAACAACGAGAAACAGAATGGTTAATTAAGGAATGACTTTGATCCGTATCCTTATTAACGTGGTATTAGAAACAAAAGGATAATAATAATGAGAAATCATTAAAAGGTTTTCCAGGAGCCTTACTCGAGTTGTACTAAGAGGCAATCAAGACGCTAACCGAATGTGATCACTCTATTATGACATGTCTAAGTGGGAGCTGTTTAGGATCGAACTCGAGATCACGGGATTGCACACTTTAGGTATGAAAAGTAAATGAATAATAACTATTTATAAATGTTAAGAAATAACTATTAAAACACAAAAACACCTAACGACTGTTAGTATTTAACGGAAAGTGACTAACGACCATTAGACGAATATAAGGAAAGTAATATATGTGAATTATTGGTAAGTCAAGAAGGTTCCGGAATCCCTAAGGGATTGCCTAAACCGATTGGCCAAAGGAGGGCACCTCCTTTGTGCCTTGAGCTCCAAGTAATCTCACACTATATATACAAACCCAAGGTTATTTGTTTCTTATCTCTTGTACACAAATACTTGGTGTTTTTTCTTCTTGTTTTCTCTCCAAAACCGATCAAACAATCCCTTATCTCAAGGGATTCGATTTTGTTGTTCTTGTGTTTATTTACTTGCACAAACTTTTACTTGAAGTAGTACGTGTGTACAAGAACGTGAATCAAACACACTATTGTTTGTTTCTTGGATTGAATTACAAAAAGGTAAGGGGTAATTCTTATAATCCACATAAACCCTAATTAGAGTTCTTGATCTTGAATTGAAGAATATGAGGTATGTTTTCAATTTATTATTTGGTTAATTAATTATGTATTATATGATCTTGTTATGACGCTTCCGCATGTGTATTTGATGTTTATTGTTTATATATATATGATATGTCATGATTATATAATTCCAAAAAATATATCCTTGGGATCTTACCATAATTTAACGAATCTTTCATCGTTAAGTATTCCCTTTTAAGGTCCTCACGAAGAAGACGAGGTTCTCCTAAAAAATTTTTACAGTTAAAATAGATCTTAACATCAAAAGTCCACACAAATATTAGGAACAAAAAAAATTGATGTTTGAGAACTTTAAATTGGACATGTGAAGAAAATCAATATTTCTAACATTTCATTTAACTTATTGAAAAAACATATGTGGAAAGCAATCACTGAAGTAATAGTATTGCACAGACAATTAAAGAGCATCTATTACATTGTGTAATATTGAATGATGTAGTTACTCACATGACCACAATTTAGAATTCAAATAGCATATTCAATCAATGTTTATGGTGCAAGCAATATTTTAGCATCGTAAACTGACATTACGAGTATGGTCAGTTATCGTAAAAACAAAAGTAACATTTACGAGATAGCAATCAAAGAATAATAAGTTTCATTATCGATTATGAACTATATAAGTATTTTATATCACGTCATGTCATGAATTAGTAATGCAGTTTTTCTCTTATATATTGCATACAATTGTTTCTTGTGTATATAAATTTCAACATATACATCAACGTTGAATACTAAAACATATACCTTGAACAATACAAGAACAAAGACAAAGGGATAAACCTTAGATATAACAGTTAAAAACTTAAAACTTAGAGATGTTTCTTGTAAGTGTCATTTTTTTCTTTTTCTTATGATAACAACGTCTAGGTCCAAAAACCCGTTAATATACTTGAAGAATGAACAAATTAATTGGTTTGTTGTGCTTTTGTTTTATATTTATATATGTACAATACATGTCACAAGATATAACAATATCAATAGAGGAGTAGATCTGTTGTATGCGATAAACAAAAGTTGACCACTAACAAACTCTATATTTAATTCCTCCATGATAAATTAGGATTAAGAATTACCTCTGATAATCAACTGCGAACTTTAGTGAACGTCTGCTAATAAAACCTTCAACGAGCATGTACTCATTTACTCCACGACATCACTCTTATTAAACATTTAGTTTCAAATATCTTGAAGCAACCATAATTCATTAATATGCACATGTTTATTAACAAAAGTATGTTACCGACTAAAAAAAAAATTGTAAAAGTTAGGCATATATACTTTCGATTTGTAACAGTATCATCATTTTTTTTCTAAACAATTGTTAAAAAAAACAAAAAATTGCATCACACATGCCTTTCTTTCTTTTGTAAAAAGTTTAAAACAAAGAACAATCAATATTATTCGAGCGATCCAACGTATCATTTTGACATTACTTAATAAAATGCAAAGAAATAAATATAGCATAAACAAGCAATTAACTTATATAAGTAACAATAAGAGCACATATTTGGATTCCTTTTTTCTTTTTTTTTTTCTTTTTTTTATAAATATTGGACATTATAACAATAACTCGAGGTTATTGTATTTTGATTATGTTCATTGTAGTAGAACTTGAGGTTCATTTTTTTTTTCTAAACATAACGTCATGTATGTTATGATATTGTGATTCTCTTGAGAGAATAATAACTGAACTTTGAGGTTCATTAAAAGAGATACAATAACTTGAGGTTATTGTATTTTAATTTATTCATTGTCATAAAACTTGAGGTTTTATTATGAATAAATATAATCATAACATGATGTTATGATATTGATTAATGAAAGAATCATATTAGAACTTGAGGTTCTAATAAAAAAAAATTTCTAACATAACATGAGGTTATGCTATTGATCCAATTGATCAAACCATATTAGAACTAGAGGTTCTAATTTATTTTTCTTTTTCGGAATTGTGATTGAACATGAAAACAATAACTTGAGGTTATTTTATTTATTCCATCCATCATATTAGAACTTGATGTTCTATAATAAATAACCATAATCATAACATGAGTTTATGATATATTTTGATTCTTTTGAACAAATGTGAGAATCTTAACAAGTATAATAACATGATGTTGTATTATTTGTACACAAAGAGTATGATTTAGTTGAGATAATCGAAGAAAAAGAAAATTAATAACTTCATACCTTTCTTTTGAGCAATTTGTGCTACAATATTAATACAACTAACAAAATATTTAGACCATAATTTTACGTAATTAACTTAACATGTATATAGACCGCAATTTATTATGGAGTATTCACTGCCATAGTGCCATCGACGTTAAAGTCAATGATTTTATAATGAACCATATATTTTATACAAATTAACATATATAAAATAATGGAAATTTACTTACATGTGTAGATCTAACGGTGAACTTCAACAAAAGAAAAAAAAATCAATCATGACTTCATTCGTTCAACCGTCATTTATTGGCCTTACTCTTTTTTCGAGACTTTCGTGCTGATAACGTATTGTAAATGTAATGAACAAGAATAAAGAATAAGAACACAACAATGAGAGGATTAAGAGAATTCTTATTAAGGTGATCACAAGGGGTTACAAATGTGTAGTACTTATAGGGTAAATAAGCACATGTTAAACCCTAATGGGCTAATGGGCTAAATGGTGAATATACACAAGCCCATAATATTTACAACACTAACAGCTTATAATTACATTTAACAACTATATTACCAAACACTTTTATTGGAAAAAAAAAGATACATCTTGTAGATCATGTTAACAGTTTTGCAGTTTACAACTTACAGTTTATAGCTTACAGCTAGTTTTGCCAAACATACCCTTTGTTGTTGTTTTTGTTATCCAACAATTTTAACCCTTGCGTTGACGCGGAGTGTTTGTAAGTAAATGTAATGTAATGTAAAGTATTTGAAGTGTGGCTATTTTTCAGAAACAAATGCACTTCTAATAAAAGATATGGAGATAACAAATTTGTATTTGTAAGTAAGGTAAATATAAAGACCAAAAAACTCGTTTTAATTCCTTCCCGGCTTCAGTTCTTGCAGGTGAGACACAAATAAAATCTCGCAAACTCGTTTCCACTTCTTCTTGCCTTCAGCTCTTGTTTATTTCCTATTGGTATTATTTTAAGTGTAAGTGACTTGTATAGTTTAATCCCCTTTGAGTCAAACATAACCAAATCTGCTATTGTTTTGCTCAAATCGGCATATTTTCAAGATGAATGTAGCATAGCCCATTGCGCACATCCGCTCCATAACAGAGTTAGGGGGTGTTTCTTTTTTCCCTTAGCTAAAGGTTTGGGTCCACAAGGGTCCACACAAGTATTTAATAATATTTGTTTTTAATGTGGAGCCCACTTATTTCCACTAATAAGTCTATATCTATAAGGCATAAAAAGTCTTCCTCTCCCCATTAAGACACACTAAGAGGCATAGGTCCCACATGGCCCCCACACATNGCTTTCAAACAAATATAGAAACAAACTCAATTATATATTTTAGAAACAAAGTTTTCGTAAACTTAATCTATACTTTAGAAGCAAGTTTTTATAAAACGAAAAACACGTAAAACTATTCAACCCCCC
>LBNU01033745.1:6633-16818 GCA_014162995.1 Artemisia annua
CAATGAGAATCAGTTGTATTTACTTCAGTAGGAACAATGAAAATCACTTTTATCCTTCTTCAGTAGAAACAATGACTCCATCAGAAGAAACAAACTTTAGCTTACAGGACCTTGTTCCAAACAATCCAAACCAGCAACTACACACACCTGTATTCTGTAAAACAGACACATAGTAGCAAACCAAACAAACAAACTAATATGCTAAGAAACACATTAGATTGTTAGTGTTAGTAACCTAAAATATACAATATCTACAATAATAATCAATCTACAAAGTTTACAACTACAATCCTCCCCTGAGGCATATGCCTCCCCTGAGGCTTATACCTCCCCTCAAACTTTGCATTCAAGGGTTAACCATCCCAATGTGGACAACTAAATGTTGAAACCTAGGTCCATCAAAAGCTTTAGTCAATAAATCTACCACATTATTATCTGTGTGAATCTTAACCACTTTTATCAAATGTTTTTCATATGCATCTCTTATAAAGTGGTGCATAATCTCAATATGCTTTGTTCTATTGTGAAAAACTGGATTTTTAACAATGCATATGGTACTTTGATTATCAATAAAGATTGTGGTGTTCATGAAATTAAACTCATAATCCAGCAACTGATTCTGTATCCAAAGTACCTGCCCACAACAATTGGCAGCAGCAACATATTCTGCTTCAGTAGATGAGGTAGCAACTATTGTTTGTTTCTTGCATTGCCAAGAAATCAATCTTCTTCCAAGAAATTGGCAACCTCCAGTTGTAGGACCTTCTATCCAAATTTGCACCAGCATAGTCACTATCACTATATGCTTCCAACTTGAAAGGGGACTGTTTTGGGTACCAAAGACCGAGGTTAGGTTGGCCTTTGAGGTACTTGAAGATCTTCTTGACTGCATTCAAGTGAGAAGTAAGTGGTGTAACTTGATGCCTTGAACAAGCACTCACAGCAAATGTAATGTCAGGCCTTGAAGCTGTTAAATACATCAATGAACCAATCATGGATCTGTATAAGTGAACATTCACAGCAGGATCTGGTTCAATGTTGTTCTTTGGTTTAGGAGCTTCATAAGGTGTAGTAGCAGTTCTGATACTTTCCATGCCAAACTTCTTCAAAATGTCCCTCACATATTTATCTTGACTAATAAATATACCATCTGGTTTCTGCTTAACTTGTAGACCCAAAAAGAAAGTAAGCTCCCCCATGGCACTCATCTGAAACTCACCCTTCATTAAATTCTCAAATTCCCTGCACCAAGCTTCATTAGTGGAGCCAAAGATAATGTCATCCACATAAACTTGCACAAGTATAATATCCCTGGAATTCTTCTTAAGGAAGAGTGTTTTGTCAATGGCACCTCTTCTGTATCCATGCTTCAGCAGAAATGCTGAGAGTCTAGCATACCAAGCTCTTGGTGCCTGATGGAGGCCATAAAGAGCTTTGACAACCTTATAAACATACTCAGGATGATCTGGGTCTTCAAAACCTTTGGGTTGAGTGACATAGACTTCTTCTTCAATCTCACCATATAAGAATGCACCTTTCACATCCATCTGATAAACCATAAAGCCCATATAAGATGCATAGGCCAAGAAAATCCTAATGGCCTCTACTCTAGCAACTGGTGCAAAAACCTCATCATAATCTATCCCTTCTTCCTGCCTGAACCCCTGAGCTACCAGCCTTGCTTTGTTTTTGACCACTATACCCCTTGCATCCCTTTTATTCTTCAAAATCCATTTTGTCCCAATTGCATACTTCCCATCTGGTAGAGGAACCAATATCCAAACTTGCTGATTCTTGAATTGTAGCATTTCATCTTGCATTGCTTCAAGCCAACTTGGATCTGCAAGAGCTTGTGGGACACTGGTTGGTTCCATTTGAGAGAGGAAACAAGCAAACAGACAATGTTGAAAGTCTGTGTGATTGTCTCTTTGTTGATTTGAGACATAGGAAATAAAAGCAACTTCTCCATACTTAGTTTGTTTCACTGTGCTTCTAGTTCTAACAGGATCTTTAGGATCACCAATAATATTTTCCTGTGGATGTAGAATGTTGATCCTTTTTGTTGCATTGGGGTTGACAGCAATTGTGGTATCAAGATTGGTCATTGTTGGTTCAAAAACACTGTCATAGGAAGATGAGGTGAAGATGCCAGCTTTGGGTTGGTGATTACCAAGATCTGAAGGACTTGGAAATCTGGTATATGGTTCTCCAAAGTCTGTGGACACCTTGGTAGAAATGGGAGTATATGCAGCAGGATTGTCAGCAGATATGGTGATGTCAGGAGAAACAGGTGAACTGTCAGAAGAACTGTCAGCAGTATCCTGGTTTCCACTGACTGCTTGTGCTGATTGTCTAAGGAGTGCTTCAGCATCTTTTGCAAACTTCTCACCAAGCCTCTCAGCTTCTTGAGTGGCTGCATGCTCTTGCTTCTTGATTTTAGCAAGATCCTCTGCATATTGTGACTCTTCTTCATTCATATCAGTAGAATCTTTTGCACCATTACCTGCAAACTGGTTAGGAGGAAATGAAGGTACAACAATAGTTTGTTCATCAAGCTCAGACTCATCTTCTGAGTCATCATCTAGGACACCTGCATTGTTAGAGGGAGTTTCTTATGTACCTGCAGATTGGTTAGCAACAAATCTAGTATAACCCAAATAATCTGTTAAGTAATCCAAGTCAAAATACCAAGCATGACCTTGACCCTGAACATTAGTCTTTTCTTCTAGATATCTCAGGTTAAGAGTCTCCTCTATCCTTTTAGCATTTAGATTATATACCCTATAAGCCTTACTATGAGCTGAATATCCCACAATGTACCCCTCATCAGCTTTTCCATCAAATTTCCCAAGTGGATCACTAGTGTTCAAAATGGTCACTTGACATCCAAAAGGTTTGAGGTAATGAATAGAAGGAACTTTCCAAGTGAGAAGCTCATAAGGTGTCTTGAAATGAGGTCTAGTGATAGATACCCTGTTCAAAACATAACAAGCAGTACTTACTGCTTCAGTCCAGAACATTGTGGGTAACTTAGAGTCTGCAAGCATTGATCTTGCAGCCTCTATTAAGGTCCTATTCTTTCTTTCAGCAACCCCATTTTGTTGTGGGGTTCTTGGATTGCTATAGTCCCTTTTTATCCCTTTAGAGTTACAAAGCTCTATCAAAACAACATTTTTGAACTCTGTCTCATTATCACACCTAATACCTTTAACCTTTTTGTTTAGCTGGTTTTCAACAAGGGTAACAAATTCTTTTAAAATTTGAGATGCTTCATCTTTAGTTTTCAAAAAGAATACCCAACAAAACCTGCTATAATCATCAGTGATTACTAAACAGAAGTACTTATGATCAATACTTCTTACTTGAGTTGGACCAAAGAGATCCATATGTAGCAACTGAAGAGGTTCTGAGATAGTGTTCACAGCTGTAATTGCTTTGTATGAGGCTCTGTGTTGCTTCCCTTTGTTGCAGGCAACACAATTGTGCTCATTGGTGAAAACTTTAGAAGGAAGTCCTTGAACTAGACCAAGTTTTGAAAGCTTGTTGATGGTTTTGAAATTCACATGAGCCATCCTTCTATGCCATTTTGTAGATTCATCCAGGGATGCTTTAGCCACCAAGCATGTTAGATCACCTTCAGGTTGGACATCATTCATGTTGAATGTGTATAGGTTGTTGTTCCTTGGAACTCTCAGCATAATTGATGTATCTTCTGGAAGTTTGAAGTCTTTAGAAAGTACAAGACATTCATCCTCAGAGAAGAAGACTTTGTTCTTTGTGTCACAAATTTGTGATACTGAGAACAAGTTGAAGTGTTGCAGTTCCTTTACATAATACACATTCTCAAAATCCAATTTTGGTGGTCTAATAGTTCCTTTCCTTGTGATTTTACCATCACCTCCACCAAAAGTCACATTGCCTCCACCTTCTATGGGTACAAAATCAATCATCTTTTCTCTGTTTCCTGACATGCTCCTAGAACAACCACTATCTACTATGCCAACTTCTTTACTTTTCAGGGGATGATCCTACAACAACAACAAAAAATATACAAAGTATAAGTACACTTTGGAGACTCAAGTCATTACTGACTTGAGCCTGCCTTGTGGATCATAAGAGTTAGGCCATGTAGATGTACAAGATCTACCATTTTTCTTGGACCTTGTTTTATAGTTATGTCCCTTATTAGTCCAAGAACAACCTGCTGAGGGCTTAACAGCAGAATCCCATGGTGCCCCCCACCCCATATACATTGGGTGATAATAACTAGGCCAAAAACTGTAGAACCCAGCATACTTGATCGTTACGGGCTAGGTTGTTAAACCTTTAATCTAGGAACACACAATAACGAAAGCGGAATATTCAAACAATGAATTAACGTTATCATGAACAAGGTTTTTCATTATCATCTTACTCTCTAACGATTACAAACTTAATAACATGTTCTACCTTGATCAAGTAGAACACGTTATCTAAACTAAACAACTAACGACTAACCCTAGGCGTTTATCTCCTACGCCTAGGTTACACACACACACCTTTAGTCGACTACATTATAGAAGACATAATTGATAAAACCTACATCCCTTGTCCTCTTTATATACTAGAGGATTAGGGTTACAAGAATACTACGAAGGACTAATAAATAAAACTTCTTTTGCAAGCAAGTCCTTCCCATCTTTTGTAGAATTCCTTCTTGTCATATTAAGTCCCTCATGTTTCATTCTTCTTGTTTTGTATCATCAAATCAATAAATATAATTCCCAACAATCTTCCCCTATTTGATGATGACAAAACAAATACCTTCTTGTACGAACTTCCCTAGACGAAGTAGAAAAGTTGAGATAAAATCTCACCATGAATGAAACAATCTTGTCTTCCCCTTAATTCATGCAATGCCACTCCAACATCTCTTCAACATCTCTTCCCCTTTTTGTTATCAACAAATAGTGAACGAATTGAAAGCTTCCCCTTGAGTGGTGCATGTAGATGATTAAACATTTAATCATTAAGCTTCCCCTGAAACCCATATGTTAATCATCTCTTGAATCTTCAATTCTGTAAGCTCCTTGTAAAGATTACTGATGAAGAAAACCAAATATAACAAACTTGATGAAGAAGTAGAACAACCCAAACTTGTGTCTTATATCTTGTACTAACCACGTGACTCCAAACTCATACCAAGAACAAAAAATATGAATAGACCGCAATCTCTTGACAAATCCTCAACTAGATGAGACACTGAGTACTACAACGTAACTCCTTAAAGTGATAGCCAATGTGTGCATTGAGCATCATAAGAAAAATCACACATTGCTAGATTCATCAAGTCTTTGTCACATCTTTAACGCACAAACAAGTTATCTTTAAACGTGATGAAGCCGTTTAAGATATGATAAGAACACGCATCTAAGAAGCTCCACTTCACCTTCAAATAAGTGATAAATAATCGTCTTCGTAACCAATTATTCCAAATAAACCAAATACGAGCCTTTTAAAAACCTTTAAGAACAATAAACTTCTTCCTGTGTGTGTGAATGAAATAACCTGTGTGTGTACTCTAACAAACTCATCTCGAATCAACCATAAGTACTTCCCCTTACTACTCGTAAACCATGCATATATATTGAACCATAAAGCTCTTATCGTATCTCCATAAAGCATCTAAACACAACAGTACTTTAAACCCAACAGTACTATGAATGAGAACAGTACCTTGCAAATAAGCATGTAGCAGCAGTACTTTCAAAACCTTGGAGCAGTACTTTGCAATGAGACGAGCAGTACCTTCGAAAAGTACAAGCAGTACTTTGATAACACGAGCAGCAGTACCTTGAGTGACAATGGAGCAGTACTTTCATAACGAAGCAGTACTTTAAATCAAGAGCAGTACGTTGAACAAACAGCAGTACTTTGTTGTACAAGAGCAGCAGTACTTTGATAATGGAGACGATTTAGCAGTAGCATACGTGCTAACCAAGAAGCAATACATATAATACTTGTAGTAGCATTAATAAGATACGAACAGTACCTTACTCCAGCAGTTCTTATCTTCACGCAAGCAATAAAAATACTTGAACAATCGTTCAACCAATGATATTGAATCAACAAGCTGCTATATTCTCCACAAAACAAATCTTGAATATTTCCACAACTCCAACACCGACCCATGATTGAATGAATCCCAATTAATTACTCCATGTACCATGGATCGTTTATTAATTTATCCCATGATTCAATAATAATGAATTAATACACCAGATCTGTTAAATCATTAAACTACCGACCCATTATCTTTTCCAACCAGATTCTTCGACAAAGTGGAGAGTGTACTGCCTTAGGGTATTTATAATAGTCTACTACTAGGGTTCATCCTTGAAACCATATTCAAGTCCCCAAAACCAGTAGCAAGCCATGAAGAATAAACCCTAAATATCTAGGGTTCCAAAAGTATGAAACTCGAATCAACTTCAAAGCTTCACTCTTCCATGAACTTTAGGCAGCAAGCAACATATATCCAACTCCCATAATGAATTAGAACAGTACAACACGAATTTAGAAAGTTGAATGTGCCAAAAACCCTAAAAAATCGACTTATAAGAAACTGTTTCTGCAGCAGACTTCGATGGACCAGAACTTTCACATAAAAGCTCAGACTAAAGATCCCTCCGTTGGAAATCTTCCTTGATATATATAGAAGCTCCAGTAAAAATTTCAGCCCGATCCAACGGTTAACGAAGGAGCTATCGCGTTTCCAAAACTGCTCTGCTGAAAGTTGCGAAAATTAAACCAAAGTCGATTTTTTCTTCATTCTTCGACGAAAAACCTTGTGAAATCCCAGATATCACGAGCCCCAGGCTCTGATACCACATGTAGAACCCAGCATACTTGATCGTTATGGGCTAGGTTGTTAAACCTCACTAAAGAAAGGGATGATTTGTTAAAAAAACTTGCTAGTTGGAAAGAGGCTGGTCTCACACATGTTAGCTTTTGTGAAAAACATAGAAGGGAAAATATTAAAACTGGTCTAGGATATGGTGATGAAGACAATTGCCCAGATGAGAATCCACCTAGTAATAAGGAAGAAGGTAGTTCATAAGAGATCTCCACCAGTGAATTTGAAACATGTACTGAAGAAAATACATCTAGTGATGATGAACCCATAAGCCCCACACCACCTGTGTTTAAGAAAGATGAGGGATATCATGAAGTTCCTCATACTGTTGGAAGTTTTCAACCACCTAGGACAGATGTTTCTTGTTATGGAGTAGACAATCTAGAGTTTAGAAATAAACTTAAGGGTCAATCTAATCCAGATTCATCTAAAGTCACAGTTGAAATTCTTAGGAATCATGGGAATACTGGGGAATCAGGGAATAATGTAAATGTTAAGAGTTCTACTAAATCTTTTCAAAAACCAGCAGTACCTTATCAAAAGACTGCTAATCATTCAGCAGTACCTTCACAAAACATTTTTCAAAATACTGCTGATTTTAGAAACTCTTTTCATTTTTCATCTAGAGGTCACTCTGGTATGGGCTATTATCATAATAGAAAAGGATTTGGGTCCATGAATCAGAAGCTATGTTTTGTTTGTTATAGTCCTACTCACCTGATCAAAGATTGTAACTTACATTCAGAGTACTTAAGTCAGTACCCAAAGACCAACACTGCTCAACATAGGCCACCAGTAACTAAACCAGTTTCACCCAAACCAGTTTGGAACTATTCTAGAAGGGTCAACCATAGTAATTTTGCTACAACACCTAGGTACCCTCAACAGAAAAGGAATTTTTTCAAACCCTCAGTACCTACAAGACAGTCCTTTCAAGGTACTGGTAAATCAAAAACAGTTCATAACAAAAAGACTGTTAGGAAACCTTCAACACCTCAAGGTACTGCTAATGTAAGATCAAATGCAGTAAAACAAATATGGGTACCTAAACCTAAGCAGTCTAGCAATAGAGTACTTAAACCACAGACCACTACTCCCAAAGTTAAACAAATATGGGTCAAAAAGGGAAGTACTGCAGGGGACAAATCAGTACTTTCAGCAAATGTGGGTGAAGTAACAACTGTTGCAGGGGACAAAAATACTGTTTTTGAACAAAAGAAAGTTATTGATCATGTTTATAAAAACAGTGGCAATTACATACTTAAAAATTTTGAGTATGTAACTCCACAAGGGGAACACAAGTCAGTAATGGCTTGGGTTCCTAAGATGAACTAACTTTCTTATTCTTGTGCAGGGCAACCCAGAAGAGGAACTTAAAGATCATTTAATTGTTGATAGTGGTTGCTCTGGTAGTATGACAGGAGTCAAGGAGATTCTGTCAAATTTTAGGTCATATTTTGGAGGCAAGGTTGCTTTTGGAGATGATGTTTCTGGAGGAAGAATTATTGGTAAAGGAACAATCAAGACTGGGAAGATTGATTTTGAAAATGTTCGTTATGTTCCAGAACTCAAGTTCAATCTTCTATCAGTTTCTCAGATTTGTGACAAAAAGTATCCAGTCTTGTTTCTTGAGAATGAATGTCTAATTCTATCCCCAGAGTTTAAGCTTGATGATGAAAAATTGGTGATTCTGAGAGCACCAAGGAACAATGATGTATACAGCATTGATATGAAGAATATTATATCTACTGAGAATGCTACATGTTTGGTAGCAAAGGCATCTATGGAAGAAGCACATCTATGGCACAGAAGACTAGGTCATGTAAATTTTAAGAATATAAACAAGCTTGCAAAAGGCAATTTGGTTAGAGGTTTGCCTTCCAAAATTTTCAAGACTGATCACTCATGCTTAGCCTGCAAGAAAGGTAAACAGCACAAGGCTTCATGCAAGAAACTTGGAGAAAGAACAGTCAGAGAACCTTTGGAGCTGCTGCATATGGATTTATTTGGACCTGTGTCTGTCTTAAGCCTTAACAAGAAGAAGTACTGCTTAGTTGTAACAGATGATTGCAGTCGTTTTAGTTGGGTCTTTTTCTTGGGATTCAAAGATGAGACTTTTGATGTTGTTCATGATTTAATTATCTCCCTGGAAAATCAACTAAGACGAAAGGTTAAAGGTATTCGATGTGACAATGGGACTGAGTTCAAGAACAAGCTTATGGATGATTTTTGTGCTAATAAAGGAATTAAGAGGGAATTCAGTATTGCTAGAACTCCTCAGCAGAATGGAGTTGCAGAAAGAAAGAATAGAACCTTGATAGAAGCTGCAAGGACCATGTTAGCAGACTCACTCTTACCTATTCAATTTTGGGCTGAGGCAGTAAGTGCTGCTTGCTATGTTTTGAATAGAGTTTCTATCACAAAACCTCAGATGAAAACACCCTATGAGTTATTGATGGACAGAAAACCTAGTATCAGCTTTATGAAACCTTTTGGATGTCCTCTTACTATCCTTAATACCATTGACAATTTGGGAAAATTTGAAGGTAAGTCTGATGAAGGATATCTTTTGGGCTATTCTACAAACAGTAAAGGTTTTCGGGTGTACAACAAGGTTACAAAGAAGGTTCAAGACTGTCTTCATGTTGAATTCCTTGAAGATCAACCAAATCAGAAAGGTAAAGGTCCTGATTGGATGTTTGATCTTGATATTTTGACTCCTTCAATGAACTATGTGCCTGTTAGGGAGGAGAATCAAGTTGTTCATTCAGAAGATGAAAATATACAGTTCATAATTCATGGTGTCAATCACAGTTCTATAGATGCTGACAAAGAACAAGGTGTTGCTGCTGATAAGCAAGATACTGTTGATTCAAGTAAAACAGTATCTGATGAAGATCAAGCCATACAAGATGAATTAAATAGGATGCTTGTTCAAAAACACTTGCAAAATCCTATGAAGATGATCTAAGAAGAGCTTATGAAGCAGAACAGACAAAAGAAAAATCTTCTAAGAAGAACAGTACTTTGGATCCCAGTACTTTGGATCAAGGTACTGCTAATTATGATGAAGAGACTTCTGGGGGAATCAAGTCAAATACTTGGACAAACACTGAAGATTGGCCTGATTTATCCATGCCTACATTTGAAGAATCAGATGATGAGCTCCAAGATGAAGGGATTTTTGGTGAACAAGGTCCTGACTCAACAAATTTGGAAGATGATCTTATTGTACCAACTACTCACACTTCAAGGGTACATAAGAATCATCCTTCAAATAAGATCATTGG
>LBNU01033746.1:18010-30510 GCA_014162995.1 Artemisia annua
TTTCTTACTTAAGGTCGTTTTACCGCTTTGCTTTACTTTAATTTGTCGTTGTAGTATAATCAAAACAAAAACCTTCTTTTAAACCTCATTCACAACACATAACTCACGACTTGAGTGACTTGATCAATTTCACCGCTCGTTGGGACAACGATACCCAGTGGTTCAAAGCTTACTAGCTAGAAACGCTGCAATCAGGAACCAAGACTAAAACTATGATCTTAATACATTAGCACAAAAGTTTAACCAAAATCAAAATGAAAGTGTGTTTGTGTTGTTGTGAAGTCACGACAACAAGGAAGGGGAGGAACAAAATAATGAAGTTTTTATTCTTTTATGAGATCTATGTGATGATTGTTAGGAATTTACAAATCGTAATACAAAGTATTTACACAGAAATCGAAAGATTACAACAACGTGATTGTGCCTGCTATTAGCAGTGTCCTAAGGCAGAATTTCGCCCGAATTGGTGCGACGGTTTTGAGGATACAACAATCAAATCAAGAATAAATCTTGAATCTGGTGAATTTGGATTGATGCTTCATGATGGATTTTGCAGCCATATATATAGTGCTTGAAAGGGTGTCACCAACCATTGCAACTCTTCTTCATACCTCTTCAAAATACCGTTATGTTGTTATAACTGTAAAAGAAAAAAACGTTGCAACTTTTCATGACACAGCATAATGAAACCTAATATGAGTTATTAAAAAATAAATACAGATTTTCTTATTTGAGCCCAAGGCTCAAGGCCTATCTTTTGACCATTTAATGTGTGTGTGTGTGTGTATATATATATATATATATATATATATATATATATATATATATATATATATATATATATATATATATATAGTAGAAACTCGATAAATTAATACTCGATTATTTAATAAACTCTCTAAGATAATATTTTTTGCCGGTCCCGACTCGGGGATAGGGTGCTAAATTAATAATTCGCTAAAATTATAAGATAATACATTTTTGATAATTTCTTTAGACCCCATATAAAATATAAATTAATAATTCCTTATATATAGCATATTACATGAATGATTTATGAAGGTTTCTTGAAAAATGACTCAATTGTCTTTTGTTTTTTGTTGAAATCAATTTTCCCTTGAATCTCGTCTCTAATTTTCCTTAGCATGGTATGATGGGAAGCCATGTTGTGTGTATGATTTGTTTGTGTTAACCTATTTTGATCTTGTATTTATATAGAAAATATTTTTAATGTCCATAAAGTGATACATTGAACACAAGAAGCATAATAAGGTGGGAGATTGAAGGTTTCTTTCAAATTGGGTCATTCATTTGATATACATGCATTGTATGCAATAATTAAGTGGAAGCTTGAAAGGTGTTTGTAAACTAAGTATTCTACTATAAATTAATAAAATATTAATTAATATATAAATTAATAATTATTAATTTATCGATTAATTAATAACTCTTTTAATTAATAAATTTTGGTGGTCCCAAGTGTATTATATTATAGAGTTTCTACTGTATATATATATATATATATATATATATATATATATATATATATATATATATATATTAAGCCCAATAAGAAAAAAAGATGCCTAAAACCCACCACTAAACTCACTACTAGGGACTTGATCCATTCGGAAGCCTTTGAAGGAAAGACATTATAAAGTGATACATGTTTCATATTTCTAGCAATGTACGATAGAGCATTAATATTCCAACAATTGTTAGATTTTGCATGTAAGAATAGATAAGTAAGTGATTAAGCCATAGAAAAACTACTAAGGACATGTGTATGTTGTATATTAAACGTGGTTCAAAGAGAAAAAAAAAATGAATACTTTGTGATAAATCTTATGTCATGTAGACAATTTAATATTTAAAGGGTATAGCTTGATCTCGATAATTAGTATTGTGAAGTTTTAAAAACGTAAAACTTAAAACCGGGTAATATAAAAGTCTAAAACTTATAAAAATGTTATAACTTGTTAAAATAACTAATTTGGTTATTAGATAACACACAAGTTTTGTCGGGGTGTTCAAACATTTGTTAAACTTAAATATATAAGTTATATACGAGTAAAACGTAAAAGATGCAAGGTTTACGTAAAAATAAAAAAATAAAAATAGAACTATAAAATATGTTTGTAAGAAAAATAAAATGTATGAAATTTGTAGATTGAGCATAGTCTGGAGTTGATTTAAATTAAATGTACGTAAGTGAACTTATTTGGTTAATCGTAAAAGTAAGTTTATTTAAAAATAAATTAGTAAATAAAAGTAGATTAATGACCTCAAAAATGCGATACTTTGAATGGCAATTTTGTTATAATAAGATCTTGTAAGTAAGAGTAACAATTTGTAAGATAAGAGATAAATTTTTCTAAATAAAGAGTTAACTTCTTGCTACACAACGTCACAAAAACGTTAATGAGTCCCCACAAATAAGTCTGAAATGGACACGTGTCACCTATATAAACGAATTGAAATGTGAGAGTGCTCGGTCAAACTTTGAATAGCAATTTTGACAGGTTACAGTCTTACAGGCATAATATTTGAAGTGGAATCTACATTTGCAAAAATGAAAAATCCTTTGCAAGAGACTTTAACCTCATGCCATTTATACGTCATAACATGATTGTGAGTCCTTTTGACGTCTTAAAGACCTCGAAAGTATGTAGAGGAAACCTTATTCTTAACCGGGACACCATTTAACATAATTTTTGGTTACTTTAGTCTTTCTTATAATCTGTTCATTTATCACTAATCTCACCAGTGTCCATTTTAAAGATACCATGAGCATTTCTTCAACGAGTTCAATTAATACTCATGGTTAAAAGTCACTCGAACATGTGTTAAGAGTTCCTCGCTGCTTTAAAACTTTTAGAGATCTCTAATCCAAGAAGCTTGTGATTTTCCTAATTTTATGGAGTGTTTGTTTAAGCTTATACATGGGCTTATGAGCTTATTTGATTTCGGATTATATTTCATAAGTCTCAATTTTCCGGCGTATTTTGAGACTTATGAGATTATATAAGTTTATCGTATCATAACAAACTTATGTAAGCCCACAAGTCACAAGATAAACTGAAAAATTAAGACTTAAAAAAAATAAACCGAAACACAAATAAGCTTATCTGCCACATATAAGCTTAAACAAACACCCCCTTAAACCATTCTTTACAAATGCAAGCATGATTCAAATCCAACAGTTGTGAACTAAAATTGATGACACTGTAAAAGTAAAATAGTTAGGTTTAAATCAAAAGGACTAAAGTGTAAAATTACCCTACATTGAATGTAGTAACTGATATGACAGTGATCCAACGGCCAAGACAAGAGGACCAGTGATTCTGTCCCCACAGTATCCTTCAACAAAAATGGCCCTCTTTAATTTTAGCGAGCTCATCTTTACTTACTGTGAGACTGCACACACAGAGTCCCATCCCATCCCATCTTAATTTGTCATTTGTCAAACATGTCATGTCATTGTCACGTCATGTATGTGAGTATGTTGTGCTTTCTGTGGGTCCCACCATTGGTTCAGCTTTCATTTTTGTTTTTCTAATTGGCCATAGCGGGTGTTATCTAAATTATTATCGGATGGAAAATGATTAACGGGCCTAATTAAATGGACCTGAAAGGTCCTCTTTTAGGTCCATCTAATTAGTTATGTATATCAAAGCTCTTATCGGATTATTTGGTTTATTCGATTTGATTAGTTCGATTAAAGTTATTTCTGAAATCAAAAATCGAACTGAATCGAATTCAATTTGGACTAAACCGAACCGATAATCGAAAACCGAACAGAATAACTCATAATTTTAATCAGTGTTGCAAAACAAGGCCTACAAGGCCGATTAATCGCCGATTAGGTGCTACAAGGTCACTAACCTTGCCGATTTGTGTAAATCGGTCAAACAACTCAGTCAACCGTGGTCAACGACGGTTAATGATGGTCAACGGTGGTCAAGCTTGTCCGAAACCTTCAAACCTTACTAGAAATTCTCAAAAATCCGTAAAATGGTTTAATAAGTTATACTTGTTGTTTATATCTATTTCAAGATGTTTTTTTTAAGAAAAATCTTGCCAGTAATACCTAAAATTTGTCGGAAATACCTAAAACTTGCCGGAAATACAGAAAACTTGTCGAAAATGCCAAACCGATTAATCACCGATTAATCCCTCCTAGACCGATTACAAGCTACAGGGGGGTAGACCGCCCGGCTACCGATTCACGATTTTTGCAACCTTGATTTTAATTATTTATTTATTTAATTATATAGATTTTTAGAAAGAAAAAAAAATCAACATATGAAAGAGTAGTAATTTTTTTTTTATATATAAAATATATAAAAAATATATATATTTAAGTAAATTCGGTTTTCAGTTTGTTTCGTTTTATTTGCCAAACACATATCCAAACCGTAAACCGAATATTTAATTTGGTTCGGTTCGATTTTGGCAAATTCGATTCGGTTTTTCCGTTCGGTTCAGTTTCGGTTTTCGATTCCTATGGTTATTAACCGAATCTTGCACACCCCTAAAATTACATGCTCTTTACGTGAGCTGTTAGAGGTTGTAAAAATCGCTAGGCGCTAGTGAGGCGATCGGGTAGGGCCTAGCGATTAATCGGTCAGGCGGGGATTAATCGAGGATTAATCGGATTGGAATTTTTATGCACAAAATTGTAATTTTAGATATTTTATTATATTTTATGTATAAGATAAGCATAATGCATCAAAGTTCAAATATTTCAAGTGTTCAAATATAAATATAATACATAATTCTTCAAAGTTCAAAGTCAAACATAAATATTACTCGGTTTGTTGACCATTTTTAAGCGATCTTTGACTGATTTTGTCCGATTAATCGATCTGTTGACCAATTTTTAAGCGATTTTGACTGATTTTTAAGCGATTTTGCCTGATTAATCCGATTAGATTGATTTTTTCTGATTAATCGGTCTGTTGACCAATTTTTAAGTGATCTTTGACCAAAGCGATTAAATAGGCCGATTATGATAAATCAAGGCGCTTAGTGAACGATCAGCGATTATGCGAAGATTAATCGGCCGCCTGGGCTGATTTTTACAACAGAGGCTGTTACCGAATAACATTTATAACGCAAAATCTCAAAACACACATTTCCAATAACATTTCTGTAGCACATAAAAAAACTCCATTCTACTTTATAACCCAAAAAAAAAAAATAATAATAATAATAATAATAATAATAATAATAATAATAATAATAATAATAATAATAATAAATCAAAAACCAGAAACACAAACCGGCTGTTATAGCCACAACGGTGCCCTTATAACACACCACACGATGCAGTTATAGCTTCGTTATAGTATTTGATTATCAAGGTTTTACATGTGTGTGATATTGGTTTTCACAAGTAATATATTTGTTTGGTAACATGATTTATTACACTTTTGATGTGTATAAAAAATCGGGTTGATCCGTCGGTCGAACCTATTCAACCATTGACCTGGTGACCCGATAACTCGACTGGGTCATTTAAAAGACTAATTTTTAAAACATTGCTTGTAATTGAAGGGTATCAATATCCGATCCTAAATTGCACTAATTGATTTTGATTTTTGTTTGCTTTTCATTTTGTTTTATTGTTGCAGATTATTTATTCACTTTCTATTAAAGTCTATACACTTTTACTTTCTGTCACTTTACTCCCTTCAAACTTTTTCAGTACCCATTCTTTTGATAGTCCAATTGAATAAGGTTGGTTGATTAGATGTTTATTTGAAAGTGTCACATTTAACCTTTTGTAAAGAGGAATAAAATTTTGTCTTCTTTATTTGGATCCAGTACTTTATACTAACACTCACGTGAATTAGCTACGTTATATATATGCGTTGGTTTTTATATTTTGTAATTTCTATATAGGTTGGTAGAATAAAACCTCACATCCTTCAAATACTTTTGCTACTTATCAAACATGTCTTTTTGACTTTTTCGGTTCAACCATACTTTATCAGGTATACAAAGATTGTGTATTGCTTCAATGCTCAAGATTTTCTTTTGAACAAAGTTTAATAAGTTTTGGTATCGAAAATTGAATACTAGGATCTCGGATACATACTTAAGACTTATCGAACATTTCATCACTCGTTTTTGTTTATCATTGTTTTTGGCAACCTATGTGTTATTACAAATACACAATCTTTCAAATGCAAAATTGATATATCAAAACAGAAAGAGGGTTTTGAGCAAGCGATCTTTTGGAAAGTATCTCGCCAACTTGGTTATACTCGACATACATGATGTTAGCTAGAGAATTTCGTAGCCTTTTTCAAAAATGAAATAAGACGTACATGCTATAAGAGAGAATAAGAGAATAATAGGATAATATGTTTTTATTGATTCATGATACATTACAATAGAACCGGTATATATAGAGTGAATACAAGGAGTAAATAAGGTAAGTAGGTAAATACTAATTACCCACAAATCAAGGTAATCTCCTACTAATCATCCTTATCTCCTAATCACTTGATGCATATCCGTAGTATACGGTTAACACATGCTAAACTTTTGTAGCCTCTATCTTGAAGTCCCAAACGTAAAACAAAAGGATTGTTTTTCGAATGTGCCAACACATTTCATTATATACAACTTACAGGCATTAATGATGATTTTTGCTGATAAAAGTCGACACATAAATCGACTATTAACAATGTTTAGACCATCCGTATTATTAGACTTAAGATCGAGTCTTTCCCACCCAAGACTGAGTCTTTCCTATTACAATTCCTCATGACCACACGTCTTCAACCAAGAAAATGTAAGACTCGATTTTGTGGACGATCGAATCGGGCATTGTGTGTTTTTGTGTCTGTGTTTTGGCGGGGCATATATGTTTTTAAATGAGATATATTGTGGTGGTAAAGTTGATTGTCTTATTACACTAAATTAATAATAAAGTTGTTTGTAAAGACAGAAAGTTGATATAACGCTAAAATGATGATAATGGATACGATTTAAGCCTCCTTATTGTACACGGCCTTACCGTTTGGTTGTATATTAATTTTACCTATTAATTGTTGTATATAACTATATAAGTGATAAAGCGAATGACCAATTTACCGAAACGTGTGCACTCCAAAACAATTTTTGCTTTTATGCTCACTCATCGTAACAAGCAAACACTTTTGTTAAAGGTCTTGAAACTGAAATACAAAAGAAAGAAATAAAAAGGGTGCGAAAGTGAAAATTGGAAAAACCAAAGTACATTAAAAAATTTAACTAAAATAAAAAAGGGTTTTGAAAAGAATAAAAATATAAAAAAGAACAGTGGTAAATCGAGGCGCATGCAAAGCCGTCATCATGATGTCCTATTTTGTCCCACGAATACCATCCCATGCCCCCTAGGGTCTTTTTATAAAATTTATTTATTTTTTACCACTGTTAATCTGTTTATTTACCTTAGTTGCCATCTGCCAATCAGATATCTATGGTCGGCTATAGCTATACTTGACTTGACATTTAATTTATGGCCGATTTATAATGCTGCATGCAGTAGAGGAGATGATCGACTGATCGATCTAAAAAACGATCGATCGTCCTTATTGTGCCACAAAAATTATTGTCGGTTGTCGATCGTGTATTTGATGTAAATAGTCGCAGGGATGACCTTTGTCGTGTGCTTCTTGTGTGTGTGTTTGTGTTTAGTTAATTAAATATAAAAAGTATTTTTGTTTGTTATGTTTTTTGTAGTATATGTCGCATTGGTGATGTGGTAAAAAATCGCCTGTAAGTTGTCGGTAAGAGAAAGCTGACGTGACGAATAAAATGAAGATCAATCGCCTTACTATGTCCAACCTAAAAAACCAACTTAGAAAACGAAAAGTAAAAACTGAATTTATTTACAACAATATTGAATCAAAATAATACACCGGCTGACCAAATTAATAGACGGCTGGAAACTTAATTATTTACATCTATTAGCGGAAATCAGTCATTATAATCACGAAATACAATTATATAATATACACGACTGAAAGTTTATGCCGTTATAAAATTTCGTTTTTATGCACAAGTATTCGTTAGTTTATTATAAATGCATTTAAAAGTTTTCACTATGTATCAAAACATCTTCAACGAAAAACATTCCAATTAATATTTCTTTCACCTTCACAAGTACTATAGCTCCTAGAGCTTGTTGTTAGGGTTTCAGTTACTAAGAGCATTAGGTGCAGCAACGAACACCACCTCGCCGTGCCTACGTGGCGGCCTCGCCATGCTCGCCGAGCCTCGCCACCACACCGCCCCCCCCCGCCGTCGTTCGCCAAATGGGAGTTCGTCGGGGCAGTGACGAGGGTTTTGGCCTAACAAAAAGCTGAAAAAGGAGTTGCAAATTAATTTTCGAACGTTTTTTTTTCTACCGTTTGATATTTTAGCCGTTTTTTTTTTCTCNAGAGTATAGACCAACTAACACTCTGTTCTCAAGTTTATTTTCTGGAGTGAAAGAGAGAGGTTTGGGATGATAATAAAAAAAAAAAAAAAAATTGTGTTCCTGAGATTTTTTAGGAGGGGTGAGAAAAGTAAAAGATAATAAATTACATCAAAATTACTCTCTTAATTTACTTCCCAATTGGGATGAAATGGACTGAAGTTGATTTTAAAGCTTTTTTTTGTTACATTTTCTCTTTCCAACTCGGGAACACAAGATAAAAAAATAATTTTTTATTCCTCTCCTCTTTACTTATCTCTTTTTTCTCTATCCATCTATTTTCTTTCCGTTTTATACTCGGGAACAAAGTGTAAGAGAAATAGTGGGTCTCACTTAAAAAAGAAATAATATTAAATGGTTTTGTGAACACATTCTCTTAGCTAACCAAAAAAAAAAACAAAACAAAACAAAAAAAAACATTCCCTAGGCTATACTTGACTTGATATTTTATAAAAGACCAACTTTCTTGAAAATGAAAGGTGAAAACTGAATTTATTTAAAAAATATTGAATCAAAATAATACATTGGCCGACCAAATTAATACACGGTTGAAAACTTAATTATGTACCTATTAGCGGAAATTATCCAATCATTATAATCTCGAAATTCAATCATATAATATACGCGACTGAAAACTTATGCCGTTATAAATTCGTTGTTATGCGTGAGTATTCGTCTGGTTTATTATAAATGTATTTAAAAGTTTTTACTAGGTATCAAACATCTTCAACGAGAAACATTCCAATTAATATTTCTTTCACCTTCACAAGTATGACTATAGCTTCTAGAGCTTTTTGTTAGGGATTCAATTACTTGCCAATCACAGCTTAAAGCTTGTTCACTTTTTGGATATTGACCAACTTAGTTCGTATTGGTATATTTATGACATCAAAGGTGTAGTAGTTGTGTAGCTTCATGGTAAGATATAAATAGGAATGGTAACGGGGCGGAAAATTTCGAGGATCGTATTTTCAATCCTCATCCCTGTTTCTCACTCGCATCCTTATCGCTGCCCCCATCCCCGTCTCTAATGGGGATCGGGGATCCCGTGAGGATTCGGGGATTTTCCATCATTAATAAGTAAACATGAAAATAGAATAACTCACCGAAATATAAAGAATTTGACCTATAAATTGTCTCAAAAAAGTACATTACTCATAGTTAAATTAGTTACAATGTCAATCCAATTTTAAAGCATCGTAGAATACTAAGACAACACATAGAATATAACTATATAAGAATAATGTGCATTGTAAAACATTGGTTAAGTAATAGATAGTAATTAGTGTTTAATTCTTTATACTTTTAAAACTATTTGATCATTTAAGTATCGCACATGCATATACATTATATGTCAATGCCCATAAAAAAATACATATAAAAGTAAATGTTATATGGATATACATATAATTTTCATATATTTATCCGTTAAAATAATCGGTGTCGGATTTGGGGATTGATGTTATCCCCATCCCCGCCCATACCCGGTTACAAAATTCAAGGATTCCTCGTCCCATCCCCATCCCCGGTCAAATCGGGGATTCCTCAGTCAAATCGGATTTGAGGATCAGGTCTCTATCAGGTCCGTGTTTTCTTGCCAATCCTATATATAAAGCTAGTCGTAATGGTGAACAATAAGAGGCAGAGGAAACTACTGTTATATCATATTTTTTTCCAGGACATTTTATGATTAAATTAGTGTAATAAGGAGATCGAGAACACTACAAAACACAACAACAACAACAACAACAACAACAACAACACTACAAAACACATATCCCACAAAACAATTAAATAAACACGCTTCACACACAAACAACTCAGTCGCATAAGCGACAGACTTCTCATGGTCTAAGATTTTTGAAGATTTTGGTATGTTTAATAAAATGAGATGGAGCGTTAAAATTGAAGCTTATACATAAGCTATGTAACATGCGTGATGACGTGATAAACAATGCATATGGAGTAGGGCTGAGTAAAGGTCCAAAACAAACCGGCCCGATAACCGATTTCGTGAAAAACATGAACTATGTCGGTTCGGTTCGGTTTATGTGTGTTTAGGTGTGTTTTTGTCAGTCTTGGGTCGAACCAAACCGAACCGACCCAAAACCGAAAATAGGAAAAACATTAAATCACCGAACCGAAGGAATGTCGGGTCGACTTGGTTTTTGTCATTTCGGTCGATTTTGTCAACCCGATTCGGTTTTTGGTCGTCCATGCTTAACCCTAATGTGGAGTGAGTCCATGGGTGCATATATTTGTTGGTTTCAAAAGAGAGAGACTTTGGAGAAAAAAATGGTTACACTTTCTAAACCGCATATACTTATTTCTGAGATAACTAGTCAGTTTGGATATTGTTTTTAAATTTTAGCGTTTGAGATTGTCTTCTTAGTAAACCAATCAATCATGTAAAATTTTCTCGCTTGATTTGATCGGCCAGAGCACCTTATGAGTTACATATAGTTTGTGTGTGTGAGTATTTTTTTAGTTTATTTTTTTTTATTATTATTTTTATTTTTTTTTTTATTTTATTTTTGCAACCGGGGTCATTTTACTACGATCATTTGATCATGCATTTGATTTTAAAGAGAGAAGCTGAGGTGACAGAAACATTTAAGTTGCGTTTAGTTAGAAACACAATTATTTTTCACAAAATATTTTGTACAAAACAAAGAAAATAAAGATTGTGTTCAAACCAAATGTTTTCCTATAAATTATCTACAAAATACAAAACATCCATTTTCCAGTTTAACAAGGTAAATTACAAAACATTTTTTTTTTTTCCTTGTTTCCTTTTGTAACCACCTTTATTTTCTTAAGAATAGAAAATAATATCATATGAATGCATCATCCGTGTTTTGTGAAAAATTGATCTTCTCTTTTTTACAAATATAAAATAGAAAGCTAAACTTTTCCTTTTCTTTTTTTTCCCTCTAACTAAATGCACCGTTAGTTACCCATAAAATTACCATTACTACGTGAATAAAACAAGCTTAAAAAGAAAATATATATCGCTTTTGAAGAGTTAAAAAGTCTTTTAAAATGAACAAGGGGCAAAACAGTAATCCAGCAAAAGATTCAAAATATATTCTCCAAAGATACAAATAAATTAGCAAAGCAAAAAGTATCAGTAAAAACAGCTCAAAAAGCCAACCCAACCAACAAACAACAAATGAGCTAGCACCAACAACACAAGTACACACAACCCAACAATTACAACAAACATATCATATCACATCACATCCAACATCCAACACCCAACACTAACACACTCACTAGTAAATAAAACCAAACCAAACCAAACCAAACCACTCACTTCAAAAAAAACCATCCACTTTACTCTTCCTTTCCATCATCTCCAAAAATAAAAAACATGTTATTTCAAAGGCTAGGCACAATTTGATAACAAATATTTGTTGTGTTATTACTATATATATATTTATATATATATCCTAAGTTTTTTATATTGGTTTAAAGTCATGATGTCAATGTCCTGCAAGGATGGTGGTAAAGGTGCAAATGCAATATTGGATAATGGGAAATATGTAAGGTACACACCTGAGCAGGTTGAAGCACTTGAAAGGCTTTATCATGATTGTCCTAAGCCAAGTTCCATTCGTCGCCAACAGCTTATTCGTGAATGTCCTATTTTGTCTAATATTGAACCTAAGCAGATCAAAGTTTGGTTTCAAAATAGAAGGTAATTGTTTTTTATTTTTGACTTATGTTGCATGTATGATATTTGGTTGGAATGTTGTACTATGTAGCATTTATTATTATTATTATTTTTTTTAATATAAGTTAGATGTGGCATATGCTTGCATTTTGTTTTAGAGTTGTATTTTTGTTTGAGTTAATTGTAGGTTTATGAACTTATTTGATTTCGGCTTATATTTTATAAGTTCAAAATTTTGGCTTATTTTAAGACTTGGTTTAGATAAGCTCACTATGGTATAAGAAACTTATAAAAGTCCATAAGTCTCAAAATATGAAATATAAGCCAAAATCAAATAAGTTTGTAAGCTCA
>LBNU01033746.1:33010-96650 GCA_014162995.1 Artemisia annua
ACTAAGGATACTAGTTGTGAATCGGTGGTAACCAGCGGTCAACGCCGGTTAACTCCTCCTCAGCATCCTCCACGTGATGCTAGCCCTGCTGGGTCAGTTATGTTTGGTTCAACTTTGTTAAGTTTTCTTAAAAAGCTGAAGCTTTTTGGTTTAACATGTGTATTTCTTTGTTGGTGTGTAGACTTTTGTCCATTGCAGAGGAAACTTTAACAGAGTTTCTTTCGAAGGCTACTGGAACCGCTGTCGAGTGGGTCCAGATGCCTGGAATGAAGGTATAATGATAAATGAGTTAATGACTTTTTCACAATGTAGCATAGATTTTTAGGCTTTTGGGTTAACATTTTTTTTTTACTGTTTTAATGTAGCCTGGTCCGGATTCCATTGGAATCGTTGCTATCTCTCATGGTTGCACTGGCGTGGCAGCACGAGCGTGCGGCTTGGTCAGTCTTGAACCTACAAGGGTAAGTAGTTTAGATGTGATTTATTAATATCTGTCATTATAGTTCTTATATTCAGCATTATGAACATGTGGTTTTGTTTTCTGAATTGAATGTTCCAGGTTGCTGAGATCCTCAAGGATCGCCCCGCGTGGTTTCGTGACTGCCGAGCTGTTGATGTTCTCGACGTGCTACCTACTGCTAATGGTGGAACCATTGAACTTTTGTACATGCAGGTAAATATTACCTCGTTCTACATTGTAATTATAACTTAATGGTGGTAACTGGCCAAACTCGGAATTGTGTATTTTTTAGCTACAAAGAAATCGGGTCAAATATTGGCACATGACTTGCACAGATTTTGATTTTGAATTCAATTATATTGTAGCTTTATGCCCCCACAACATTGGCTACTGCTCGTGACTTCTGGTTGTTGCGCTATACTTCTGTTACTGAAGATGGCAGTCTAGTGGTTAGTGACCTTTTTCTTTATCGATAACCTTAATAAACATATAGGTTTGTGATACCTAATATATTGTCTTGTGGATTTTCAGGTTTGTGAAAGATCACTAACAAACACGCAGAATGGTCCAAGCATACCAGCAGTGCCAAATTTTGTGCGGGCTGAAATGCTGCCTAGTGGGTACCTCATAAGACCTTGTGAAGGTGGTGGGTCTATCATACACATTGTCGATCATATGAATTTTGAGGTACGTTTCTTTTCCCACATTACAACATTTTATGATAATAATGTATGATGAGGTGAATTGTTAACTTTGTATAACCAAATAGGCATGGAGTGTACCTGAAGTCTTGCGCCCGTTGTATGAATCGCCAACTGTTCTCGCCCAAAAAACAACCATGATGGTAATTAACAAACTAACTATTATGATAATAATTTTTGTGATGGGGTTTGGGATTTTAAGATTTTGTTCATTTTTAACAGGCATTACGGCAGCTAAGGCAAATAGCTCAGGAGGCATCTCAACCCGGGACACCTAATTGGGGCCGAAGACCTGCAGCATTAAGAGCACTTAGCCAGAGGTTAAGTAGGGGCTTTAATGAGGCTGTGAATGGGTTTACTGATGAAGGCTGGTCAATGATGGGTAGTGATGGAATGGATGATGTTACAATTCTTGTAAACTCATCTCCTGAAAAGCTGATGGGATCGAATCTTTCCTTTTCAAATGGATACCCGTCTGTTAGCACTGCTGTCATGTGTGCAAAAGCATCCATGCTTTTACAGGTCCGTTACCACACACCGACAATTATATTGTAGTTTTATTATAAATATTTTCTTAGCTCTTTCGTTTGCAGAATGTTCCACCGGCTTTACTGCTTAGGTTTTTAAGGGAGCACCGTTCGGAATGGGCAGACAACAATGTTGATGCTTATTCAGCTTCAGCAATCAAGCTTGGTCCCTGTAGCTTACCAGGGTCTCGAGCGGGTAATTTTGGTGGTCAAGTTATTCTTCCACTTGCTCACACAATCGAGCATGAAGAGGTAAATTGATACCTTTTAGTTTACTTGTTTTCCTATTGGAGGTTTATAATGACATTTTGTTAAGTAAATATTGATCCTGTTGTGTTATATAGCTTTTGGAGGTGATCAAGTTAGAGGGTTTTGGAAACTGTCCTGAAGATGCATTGATGGCGAGAGACATGTTTCTCCTGCAAGTACGAGTCTTTTTATGCATACATTTAACATAAGTTCATAACTTTATTTTATTCTTTTTCTTATTACTTTCTTTTTATAATTACAACAGCTATGCAGTGGAATGGACGAAAATGCTGTTGGTATGTGTTCAGAACTTATATTTGCTCCTATCGATGCATCATTTGCTGAGGATGCACCACTTTTAGCTTCCGGTTTTCGTATCATTCCTCTTGAATCCGGCAAAGAAGCATCTAGCCCAAACCGTACCCTGGATCTTGCTTCTGCTCTTGAAGTTCGTGGGTCTGGGAATAAGGTGTCTGATCGGGATGTCGGTAGCGGTACTGCAAGATCGGTGATGACAATAGCTTTTGAGTTTGCATTTGAGACCCACATGCAACAAAATGTAGCTGCAATGGCGCGCCAATATGTTCGTAGCATTATATCCTCAGTTCAGCGGGTGGCATTGGCATTATCACCGTCTCCAAACGGGGGTTTTAATTCACCCTTGGGTACTCCTGAAGCACATACTCTTGCTCGTTGGATTAGCAATAGTTACAGGTAAAAACAAAAGCTGTATTTAAAACTGGCAATTTGAATAAAAAAATGAACTACCTACGGACATAATGCATTGAGGTTATAAAATGAAGTTTTGATTTTTTTGACGAAAATACATCTTTTACGACTGAATTAAACTACAAAAGAATACTTACAGATTCAATGACTTTTCAGTTAAAATGTTAGTATATAGGATTCTTTTATAATATAACCCAACAATTAAAATGTTAGTATAAATGTTAAATAGGCAAAAAAATTTCGATAAAGTGTTTTGGGATGGTTTTATACATTGAAGTATGTTATTTTACAGAAATAAGCTAACTTATGTGAACAACCAAATCTTGGCTTGAAAAACAGGTGCTACTTGGGTGTGGAGCTGCTCAAAGCTGCGGGTGAAGGAAGCGAGTCTATCCTTAAATCTATGTGGCACCACTCAGATGCGATAGTATGCTGCTCCATGAAGGTTAGTCATTAGTAAACCACCAGTTCATGAGTTTGATTTTTCCTATGTTTTCAGACCACTATATAACTTTGGTTTGATGTAGGCGTTACCGGTTTTCACATTTGCAAACCAAGCTGGTCTTGATATGCTTGAAACAACACTAGTGGCCCTTCAAGACATAAGTTTGGAGAAAATCCTTGATGAAAACGGAAGAAAAAGTTTGTGCAATGAGTTCCCGCAGATAATGCAGCAGGGATTTGCATGTCTCCAAGGGGGCATTTGTGTATCAAGTATGGGGAGACCGGTTTCTTATGATAGGGCTGTGGCGTGGAAAGTGCTGAATGATGAAGGAAACGCTCATTGTATTTGCTTTATGTTTATCAACTGGTCGTTTGTTTAAGTCTGAATGGGTCAATAGATGATGGTAGTTTTAGGTGTTTGTTGCGTTGGTTAGTAAAATAACAGTTAATTATCCTGACCTTGTTCGAATGCTTCTGGTCTTGTAACATTTTGAATGACATGACACTTTGGGAGCACGCTTATTTATTTTGCCATGTACAACTTATGTTTTTATTTATTTGGGCCATAAATTAGTGAACGCGAAGTTATGGAACATGTTTATTCGTTGTTTCGACGATAGGAAATCGTATGACAAAATGCTCTTAATCGATTTCTCAGCAAACACATATTAACGTCACCCTAATCCCGTCTTTCACGATATATGGAGGAGGTGAGACGTAGACAGTCTTACTCCTTCGGATATATGGAGGAGGTGAGATGTAGACGGTCTTACTCATACCCGAAGGTAGAGAGGCTTCCGGAGGACCTCCGGCCTTTTCGCAGGGAGTGAGAGGACCTCCGGCCTTTTCGTAGGGAGTGAGGATCGAACCCTCAACCTCTGTTGTCTAAAGGAGAGGGGTTTTTCAACTGATCCATCCCTGCTTGTTTCTTTGCAAACACATGTTCATCAATAAATCGGAACTTCAAACTTGTATTATAGAAGCAAACATATGTATCTGCAATGAATTAGCAAGAAACAACATAGAACCTCACAATCTGTCAAATGACAAAGAAATAAAATGGAACTTTACAAACACATAGGCTTTAAGATAGGTAATTACAATAAAATTTGTAACATAGAACCAAAATGAAGAAGAAATAAGCTTGGTGACCAATTGTAATAGTCTTATGCTCCTTCATATGAGTAAGAGTCGATGGTGGATTGTACATGAAAGCCAATGAAATGTGATCATCTCCTCCATTATATATTGGCCTCCCCATTACATGCTTATATTTCCCATCACTCCATTTCTGCAATAAGTTATTAGACAATATTATGTTAGTCAGTACAAGTCAGCTTGTGAGCTTAGGGTACGTTAGTGTTTCCAAAGGTTTATCATTTACCATATTCGGAGTATAATTGTACGATTAAGTTTCAAATATGAACTTCATCGACTGAAAAGGGAACTCAAATCATATAATTAGTGGGGATTGAGTTTACAAGAATTTGACTAGAAGTGTTATTCAGCTTTTTAAGCTCTTTGTTACGAGTATGCTACTAGTAAAGTTATATTGAAGATTATGTTTTTGTAGAAACTTTTTTCGCGAAGCACTTTTAAGGGATACTTTTGTACTAAACTTAGTACTGCAATGCTGCATCAACTTAAATGTTGTATTTTTTGTTTGCATAAAAACTGAAGTAACATGAATTTACTATTTTTACCTGCAATTGATCACCAATGGTGATAACCAAGGCATCTTTCTCAGGGCAAAATGAAACCCTTCCTTTCTTCGAGTAAACATGAAACTCTGATAATCCATCGCATACATGAAGGCATAGTGTATGAGGATGCTCGGACCCTCTAATCAGCATTCGGATCATGTCATATCTCCATGAGCTTGTATGCTCACTATCATTTGGATTTGTATTCGGATCCTTATGATGCCTATATAAGTAGCAAACTGACCCACCAATTTGTTTCTCCTCTCTTTCATCATCGTCTAATCCTGATTTTCGACTAGTGTTCTTAAGCAGAAAATTCAGGATTGTTCCACAGATATTTTCAATTTCAGACGAAAGGATGTCAAGGCTTTCACTGCAGGAAGTTGTATTAGCTAAAATATATTCAATGTCTATATCAAGTTACATAGAGCTGATAATAATACAAATAGTGTCCCTACTCCCTAGAAACAATGTTTGGTTTTCCTCAAGTATGTCAAGTATCTAATCAATCTAAGTTTTGGTCCTAAATGGTAATCAATGAGGAACCAAAATATGAAAACAAACATAATTTTTAAGGACCACACATATCCATAATTAGCAGACAAATAACTGGTAATGTTATTTTGAGCGACCACTAATTATATTTGTTTAGAAAAAAAAAAGATATAAAACTACTAGTAATAGATTTTGTGCTACCATAGGTTGTGTTTGTTTTTTAAAAAGAGGCTCTTAACAACCTCTGAATCTGAACCGTTCATATGCGGTCAGACATTTTGGCCGTTCAGACCGTTTGTTTTTTTTTTTTTTACGTTCAGACGTGGTTAGAGGCACTAAGATCTTAATGGTCTAGACTTGAGAGGGGTGTCTTAATGCCTCTTGTTGACAGAAAAATAACAATTTTTTTTTTTTTAAGTACGATCAAGCAAATGTGCGGTTTAAACATGAGTTTTTTTTCCGTTCAGATGCGGTCAGATTCAGACATTTACGCCTCAGATTCAGATTCAGATGTACGGTTCAGATTCACATTCAGATTCAGAGCCTCTTAAAAAACAAACACCACCTGATAGCCGTAAATTAGTGAACGCGAAGTTATGGAACAGGTTTATTCGTTGTTTCGACGATAGGAAATCATATGACAAAATGCTCTTAATCGATTTCTTAGCAAACACATATTAACGTCACCCTAATCCCGTCTTTCACGATATATGGAGGAGGTGAGACGTAGATAGCTTTACTCCTTCGGATATATGGAGGAGGTGAGATGTAGACAGTCTTAGTCATACCCGAAGCCCCAGAGGACCTCCAGCCTTTTTGCAGGGAGTGAGAGGACCTCCGGCCTTTTCGCAGGGAGTGAGGATCGAACCCTCAACCTCTGTCCAAAGGAGAGGGGTTTTCCAACTAATCCATCCTGCTTGTTTCTTCGCAAACACATGTTCATCAATAAATCAGAACTTCAAACTTGTATTATAGAAGCAAACATATGTATCTGCAATGAATTAGCAAGAAACAACATAGAACCTCACAATCTGTCAAATGACAGAGAAATAAAATGGAACTTTACAAACACATAAAGGCTTTAAGATAGGTAATTACAATAAAATTTGTAACATAGAACCAAAATGAAGAAGAAATAAGCTTGGTGACCAATTGTAATAGTCTTCTGCTCCTTCATATGAGTAAGAGTCGGTGGATTGTACATGAAAGCCAATGAAATGTGATCATCTCCTCCTTTATATATTGGCCTTCCCATTACATGCTTATATTTCCCATCACTCCATTTCTGCATCAAGTTATCAGACAATATAACAATATTATGTTAGTCAGTACAAGTCCGCTTGTGAGCTTAGGGTACGTTAGTGTTTCCAAAGGTTTATCATTAATCATATACGGAGTATAATTGTACGATTAGGTTTCAAATATGAGCTTCATTGACTTAAAAGGGAACTCAAATCATATAATGAGTGGGGATTGAGTTTACAAGAATTTGACTAGAAGTGTTATTCAGCTTTTTAAGCTCTTACTTTGTTATGAGTATACTGGATTAGTAAAGTTTTATTGAAGATTATGTTTTGGTAGAAACTTTTTTCGCGAATCACTTTTAAGGGATACTTTTGTACTAAACTTAGTACTGCAATGCTGCATCAACTTAAATGTTGTATTTTTTGTTTGCATAAAAACTGAAGTAACATGAATTTACTATTTTTACCTGCAATTGATCACCAATGGTGATAACCAAGGCATCTTTCTCAGGGCAAAATGAAACCCTCCCTTTCTTCGAGTAAACATGAAACTCTGATAATCCATCGCATACATGAAGGCATAGTGTATGAGGATGCTCGGACCCTCTAATCAGCATTCGGATCATGTCATATCTCAACGAGCTTGTATGCTCACTATCATTTGGATTTGTATTCGGATCCTTATGATGCCTATATAAGTAGCAAACTGACCCAACAATTTGTTTCACCTCTCTTTCATCATCGTCTGATTCTGATTTTGGACTAGTGTTCTTATGCAGAAATTTCAGGATTGTTCCGCAGATATTTTCAATTTCGGACGAAAGGATGTCAAGGCTTTCACTGCAGGAAGTTGTATTTAGCCAAATATTCAATTTCTAGATCAAGTTACATAGAGCTGATAATAATACAAATAGTGTCCCTAGAAACAAATAAACAATGTTTGGTTTTCCTCAAGTATGTCAAGTATCTAATCAATTTAAGTTTTGGTCCTAAATGGTAATCCATGAGGAACCAAATATGAAAACAAACATAGTTTTTAAGGACCACTTATATCTATAATTAGAAGACAAATAACTAATAATGTTATTTTGAGCGATCACTAATTATATTTGTCAAGAAAAAAGATATAAAACTACTAGTAATAGACTAATAGATTTTGTGCCAGTATACTCAGTTCAGTAATAGTATTCAAGTAGCTAAGCATACTATTACTAACTAGCACAAAATCCGTTACCAATCTTATAACCGAGTAAAATGGTTAAAAAAAATTATCACCTGAAATTTGAATATTGAAGAGGCATAATTGCCTCCATTTTCGCCCTCAACTCATCGTCTCTACACCAAACAAACTCTTCACTAGTTTCCTTCTCATCATCATTAGACTCGACGAACCCATACATCCTATCACTAGATCTTGATACAGCCTTCTTCTCCTCATACGACAACTCAAATATTTTACCACCAAATTCAGCCACAAAACGAATAAGTAGATCATTGATCCCATGGTTAACTAGCTCAAAACAGCCCGTTTTTGCAACGACATCAAAAGTGTCGCTAGCCTTGTGATCATGCAACAAATTTAGTGATTTGTAGTCGAGTTTCGGAAGGTTATTAATCTTTGTGTTTTGCCGTGGAGAGACATGTTCGGGTAGGACTAGATCAGGTACACGTAGTGAGTTGTGAAGAAACTCGGTGAGAAAGTCGTCGTTAGCGACGAAGGAGCGACGCCCAGATGCTACTGGCGACGGTGGTGGAGCACGAAATGATTCCGATAAATACGACATTTTTTACGACAAGTACTCACACACGCTTGTTACAAGCCTAAAAGTGTGATTACTTAGAAACACTTTACTTCTAATAAGAGCATATACCTACATAAGTAGTGGCATTTTGCATTTGCATTAGCATTAGTATTTGTTAGTATATTTATTTAAAGTTATTGTAATCTTTTAATGATTAATGTGAACTTTATTACTGTAAAGGGTCTTAAGGGATGAAGCAGCAATGATGGCATTTCTTTTTTCCTTTGCTTTTGAGGTGATTATTGTTACTAGAATATGCTGGCAGTTAAAAAACCCGCCAATGATAGTGCTTATCGGTCTGAGCCAAAAGATGCAATTTTAGCCTTAACGACGGACAGAGATCTTGTCAAGTTCAATCTGAACATAATAAATCACGTTGAGGTTTTTGTGAGGAGGAAAGAAAAATGGGTTATCTAATGTTGGAAAATGTTTTGTAAAAATAATTATTTGCAAATTTTGGACTCTATTTAATATATGTATATGTAAGGGAAAATTACACAGATAGGTAATGAACTTTGAAAAATTTCTAATGTTAGGCAACGAACTCTCAAAAATACTAATATAACCGACGAAACTTGATGAAACCTTTAATGTTATGCTATATAACCGTTTAAGCTTATTGGGCCACGTGTAACCACAAAAATCGTCTCTTTGACTTGAGCTTATTGGACAACCTCAAAGTCAAAAAAAATCAAGAAAACTATTACTCCGTATTAACATCATCATCATTATTTCTTTACTGCAACCCACCTTCCAAGATTCAATCTTTTTCATCTGGGTATCATCGAAATGTTACAAAACATAAAGGGTCTTTTTCGAATTCTTGGAAAGTGACTATTTTTATGAGTTGATAAGTATATATTTGAATGCTTGTGCAGGCACCAATAAGTGTTGGTGTATCATCTGATAAGTTCATGTTGCTTACGAAGAAATATGCTATACCAATGCCTAATCCTTTTGACAATGAAGGAAACTACGTTTTAAGGTCAACAACATGAATCGAAAACAAAAATCTTGTCCATAAAAAATCTTGTCAACGTTCCGGCCATTATTTCCGTCAATTATTCCGGCCACTTCACTCAATCTTGTGTCCAAATAAGAGTCAACAAAGAAACCCATTTCACTCATTCATATCATTCCATAATAGGAGCCTAAAATCTTGAATTTATATAAGTCCATCTTCAATTGATGCATCTAAACACTAAACCAACAAAAATTCATATCATGTTATCAAAACAACCACAACTTGACTCGATATAAACTATGACTCGACACAACACCGCAACAACTCAAGAAATGATACCAAACAATCTTTATTTGCGTTTTTATTAATATTAGCTCGTTATTAATGTTGAAACCTTCAAAACTCGTGAGTAATAATCCCACTGTGGTGTAAACGGCCACAAACAAGGTGGGTTTCCTACCTTGGACCTCCGGTGGATCAAAAGAAACAAAATGGATGATGTTTGGCGGTGGTATCGAGACTGAAATGGTGCCAAAAAGTGTGTTTGATGGCGTTTTTAGGCGCGTGAGATGTACTAAAATGAAGGGGAGTTGATGGGGATTAAGATGGTGATGGCGTGAGGTGGTGGTGCTCAGGTGGCCGGAAAACAGCCGGAGAAGAAGAAGTTAGGAGGTGCGGCTGGATTTTGTGAAAGAGACACATATTGTGGAATGATATGGTTACGGGAATTTTATAAACTCAATGATATGGACATATTGTGGAATGATACGGTTACAACAATATCTGTACACAGGAGGGAGTATTTATGCCATTTTTGTCTTTTTGTAAATGGTTACATGTTTAGCCGGTAACCAGTTGCAAAAGTGACACATATTGCATAACATTAAAGGTTTCAACAAGTTTCATTGGTTATATTAGTATTTTTGAGAGTTCGTTACCTAACATTAGAAATTTTTCAAAGTTCATTACCTATCTGTGTAATTTTCCCTATATGTAATATATATTTGTATTGGTTAGTGGGTTTGCGTTTTCCGTGATGAGAGCTTCGCAACGAGCGAAAGAGTATCCAAAATAGAGTTAACTGAATGACATATCATGTTTCAAAGTGAGTCACTTGAAGCAAAAAAACTCACATCGCTTGGAAAAGGAAATGAAGATGTGTTATATAGAAATTCTAGTATCAACCATCAAAATTGTCATTGAATTTCGGATTGTTTGGCTTAACTTCAGAACAACCTCATCAATGAGTCAGACTCATCCAACCAATCAAATTATGAACAAATGCATACAACCTAGATGATCAACCTTTCTCGCATACAGTCAGATATCTCACAAGTAATCAGTCTTGTCAACAGACGGAATGAATCTTCTAATCCATACGTAGGAGTTAGGAGAGATAAAATAAGCCTAGAACAACATCAAGGCAATGGTTGAAACATTTGAAGAAGAGTGTCAATCCCATCTCCGAACATTCAACAAAGAAAATTCACATAAAAGGGAGACAAAGAGACTATGACCAATGGCACTTGAAAAGCCTGAGGTCATAGTTTCTAGAAAAGGCTTGGGATATTGTGGAAAAGATGTTTGTGCAGCAATTAAATAATTTTTCAGAAGTGGCCAATTACTTGGGGAGGTTAATGCAACTTTGATTGCCCTGATTCCTAAGGTTAGTACTCTTAATAAAGTATATGAGTTTAGGCTAATTGCGTGTTGCAATGTGATATACAAATGTATTAATAAGATTTTAACAAATAGAATTAAGGGTGGGCTTGATAAAGTGGTTCATATTAATCAAAGTGCATTGGTAGACACATTTAGAATAATATCCTTATTGCTCAAGAATTATAAAGAATATATAATAGGAAAAATGGTCCTAAAAGGTGTGCTATCCAAATTTATATACAAAAAGCATATGATTCTGTTAGTTGGAGTTTTTTGGAGGATATTTTGGTTGAATTTGGTTTTCATAGTAATATGGTAAGATGGATTATGAAGTGTGTTACATCTGCTAGCTTTTCTATTTGCCTTAATGGGGAAGTTCATGGATTCTTCAAAGGTGGCAAAGGGTTGAGACAAGGTGACCCTATTTCACCTTACTTATTCACCTTGTAATGGAGGTTTTCAAATTACGCATGGTAATAAATATTGATGAATCAGAAGGCTTCAGGTATCACTTTGGATGTAAAGAGTTAAAATTATCTCACATGTGAATTGCTGATGACTTGTTAATATTATGTAAAAGGAATAAAGAGTCTTTGGAAGTGATTAAGAAAACTCTTGATGAATTTAGTCAGGTATTTGGTTTAGTTCCAAATCTTGGTAAAAGTATCATATTCTTTGGTAACATAGCTGAAGATGTCAAAAGAGAGTTATTACAAGTAATGCCATTCAAGAATAGTAAGCTTCCTATGAGATATCTTGGAGTACCAATGTTGGCTAAAAAACTTGGAGTTCAAGATTTTAAGGTGTTATTGGATAGGGTGGAAAGCAGGATTAACAATTGGAGAAATAAATTCTTGTCCTATGCAGGGAGGTTGCAACTGATAGCCTTAATGCAGCTATATTGGGCTTCTGTGTACATGTTGCTTTGTTCAGTAATTAATGATCTTGAAAAGCTCTTTAAAAGGTTTTTACAGAATGCTGGTGAGTCTGCTAAAGGTAAGGCTAGAGTTGCATGGAAAGTAGTGTGTAAACCAAATGATCAAGGTAGATTGGGAATCGAGTCTCTCAAAAAGTGGAATGAAGTTTTGCTTATAAGACAATTTTGGAAGATAAGAAGTCTCTTTGAGAAAAATGGGTAAATGTGGTGAAATTAAAAAATAAGAGTGCTTGGGAAGCTCAAGCTGATTCATGTGATAGCTGGGGTTGGAAAACAATAATTGGTATAAGGGATAGGATTAAATGCCATGTGATGTATGAGATTGGTAGTGGTAATAAAGTATCAATGTGGTATGATAAATGGTGTCCTAATTGTCCTCTGTGTGATTTCATTTCTAAGAGAGTTATATATGTAGCAAGACAAGAAAATGAGATGAACATTTCTGGAATGATTGAGAATGGTAGTTGGTTGTGGCCTGAAGGCTGGGAAGACAGGTTTCCTGCTTTGAAAGATATTGTGGTTCCAAATATTCTAGCTAATAAAGAAGATAAAGTCATGTGGATACCAAACTCAGGTCAAACTGAGCCTTTTTCTACAAAGCAAGCTTGCATTGACATGAGAGATGATTGGCCTATAGTTGTACGGAAACATGTGTGTGGTTCAAGCAATTTATTCCAAGACATGGGTTCATTCTATGGTTAGCTATTCATGGGAAACTGTTAACTCAAGATAAGATGGAGAAATGGCATAGTAATGGGATGCTGGTTTTTAGCTTTTGTAAGAAGGAGCATGATTCTCATAAACACTTGTTCTTCCTGTGTGAGTATGCCAAGGACGTTTGGAAGGAAATGGGTAAACTGTCATTTAGACTAGGTGTACAAAATAGCTTGGACGAAGTGGTGGCTGAGCTTGCAGTCAATAGTAATAAGAATAGCATTGGAAGAGTGGTGGACAAATTAATAGTGGCTGCTTCAGTTTACCTTGTTTGGCAAGAGAGGAATTTTAGATTATTCAAAAATGAGACTAGAAATGTGGAGGTGTTGTGCAGGATTGTGAAGGATAATATTAGACATAAGCTTTTGACAGTTAATGTGAAAAGATCAAGAAATGTTTTGCTCATTGCTAAAAAGTGGGATTTAGTATGGGCAAACAATTGTCTAATTGTTGCATAACTGTTGATATGTCTGTGTATAGGAGTATGGGTGTTTAGATTAAGGATAATATAGAAGAGGGCTAGTATCTTGGTGGTATCAATTCAGTCCACACTTTACTTTAGGCTTGTCTATGAGGATGGCAGCTATGGGCATGCTCTAAAATATAGTGTTGACTAATTGGGCTATCCATAAAGTAGTTGCCTGCTTGTTTGTTTTAAAGGACAGCAATATGCAGAGTTGACTTTGAAATCTGCAATATGGGTTTTAACCATTTCTCAAAACTCTGCACAAGTCAGTTCAATTTGAGATTATTTAGTCCATTTCAATTGAAGGCCTTGTACCTTGATAGTTCTGTCTATTCATATTCATTTGTGTAGTTGGTTTTGTCACTCAAAGCTAAAGAGGATAGGATGGATTCTTGGTCCCATCAATGCAAGGCTAAAGAGGATAGGATGGATTCTTGATGAAGGTGTGTGTTCCCTAGCTAGTGATGCATGGTCCTCTTTGCCTTAGAAGCTGACTAGTGAGGTTGGGCTGCTAGTTGGTTTCTTGAGGTATATGATTAGGAAATGTAGCTAGTTTAGGTATAGCCCTCCATTGAAGAGATTGGGTGCTATAACTCACATTATGATGCGTTGTATATGATCTCATAGTCTATTGTAGATGATGACTGAATGGATATGAGTTTCATATGTCAAAGAAATGTATATCATGAGGTTATGGTATTGGTGAATTAAGGTGAACATTGAAGATTTTGAATGCTGTCTGAGAAAGCTGGATTCTGCATCAGGGATGGTAATTGTGTGTTACCCGATATCTCGTAGTGCAGTTTTGTATGTTCTTGTACTAAGATTTAGCTGATTGTTTAATCTTGTTGTATGCTGGTATAGGCATGTCTATACCTAGCCTCTTTATTGATGTAACTCGTTTGATGATTAATATATGTTCACCGGTTTTCACAAAAAAAGGAGAAACAGATGAATTAACCTTTTTAAATGATGAATTAGTGGCGGTAAGTTTAGGTGTCGAGATGTATAAATGGTAACAGTGATGTACCATGTTGGTAACTAGATGGGTTTTATTGGTTGTCAAGTGAATTAGGTTGGGCTGAAGTTGGTTGGAAATATGATTGGAGAAGATGAAGTAAAGAGGTGGTGACCTACAACCTTTTATTTAGGTAAATGTTTTCGACATTGCAACATATAAAAAGTTTGATACATTAAATTGAGAAAAAAAGATGAGTACCTCAAATTGAAATTGCGCATAGATTGGTACCCTTTTATGTGATTTGTCCAATAACATATTATATAATTTAGTCAATTAAAAATTAATTTTTTTTAAGACAATAACTTCACACTCGTGTTTACATTTTTGTTCGACAATTGGCAATTTTTTTACCAAACACATAACAAGACCCGATATTGACACAAAATAAATAGTTTACGACTAAATGCATGGTTGACACGGCTAATCCGTTAATAAGAAGGGTTAGTTGTGGCTTGACATTCTCAACCCCGTTAAAAATATTGATATCATAGTAAATGTGAACCCGGCATGATTCATATATGAATCTGACAACCCAAACCTGTTAATATGAACACAATACAAACTACCCCTTGATTATTATCATATTCACATTATTTGTTTAACAAAAAGTATGAAAAAAAATTCTTTAAACGTACTTTTATTGCGAAATGGTAAAGTCTAAATAAAGTAAAGTACAAAGTGAAAAAAAAAAAACAAAAACAAAAACAAAAACAAAAACCAAATGAGAAAACATAACAAAACAAAAATTGAAACACAAAAATAAAAATAAAAAATAGAAGACACAAAGAGGTGTTAAAGCACCTTTTCATATCTAGTTCAATAAAAAGTTTTTACCGCTTTTGATGTGTTGAAAAAAAAAAGAAAAAAACTTTTAGTAGTGACCGTTTTTTGCCCCTCTTAGCGACAAAAATAAAATAAAATAAAATTACTTTTTTGCTTAAACCTCCGCGAATGACTGTGTGATTAAGATATCGTTAAAAAAAATTTTAGAAAAACAAACTAAACCTAAAACTCTAGTGTTGTTGAATTTACCGGATAAAGTTATTCTTAGAGCATACACAACAATAACACAAGTTATAACTTAACTTAGTGTCACGTCAGCGACACATCAGCTTTAACATTTTCACCTTAACTCACAAAAAAACACCCTCAACAATAACTCAACCTTAATTTAACATTTAGGGCCCCACTTTTATCATTTTTTCCAATTATTAAATACAAATTAAAACAAATTACATTTTTATTCAAACAAATAACTAAAAATAAAAATTTTATTTACAAAAAAAAAAAAAAAAAAAAGCCAATTTGTATAAACCCACAAGTACCAAACTGTAAATACACAAAACCTTAAGGACTAAAAGAAAAAAAAAGAATAAAACCCATCTTCTACCTCTCGACACACACACACACACCTGCACACACACTAACCTGCAACACACACTAAACACACACGAAAACATGCTTGTGTTTGTTCTGATTGACACCATGAATGTGACACTTTAGCCCTTGTCGGGTTGGGGTGTTACAATATGTCTGTGTATAGGAGTATGGGTGTTTAGATTAAGGATAATATAGAAGAGGGCTAGTATCTTGGTGGTATCAATTCAGTCCACACTTTAGGTTAGGCTTGTCTATGAGGATGGCAGCTATGGGCATGCTCTAAAATATAGTGTTGACTAATTGGGCTATCCATAAAGTAGTTGCCTGCTTGTTTGTTTTAAAGGACAGCAATATGCAGAGTTGACTTTGAAATCTGCAATATGGGTTTTAACCATTTCTCAAAACTCTGCACAAGTCAGTGCAGTTTGAGATTATTTAGTCTATTTCAATTGAAGGCCTTGTACCTTGATAGTTCTGTCTATTCATATTCATTTGTGTAGTTGCTTTTGTCACTCAAAGCTAAAGAGGATAGGATGGATTCTTGGTCCCATCAATGCAAGGCTAAAGAGGATAGGATGGATTCTTGATGAAGGTGTGTGTTCCCTAGCTAGTGATGCCTGGTCCTCTTTGCCTTAGAAGCTGACTAGTGAGATTGGGCTGCTAGTTGGTTTCTTGAGGTATATGATTAGGAAATGTAGCTAGTTTAGGTATAGCCCTCCATTGAAGAGATTGGGTGCTATAACTCACATTATGATGCGTTGTATATGATCTCATAGTCTATTGTAGATGATGACTGAATGGATATGAGTTTCATATGTCAAAGAAATGTATATCATGAGGTTATGGTATTGGTGAATTAAGGTGAACATTGAAGATTTTGAATGCTGTCTGAGAAAGCTGGATTCTGCATCAGGGATGGTAATTGTGTGTTACCCGATATCTCGTAGTGCAGTTTTGTATGTTCTTGTATTAAGATTTAGCTGATTGTTTAATCTTGTTGTATGCTGGTATAGGCATGTCTATACCTAGCCTCTTTATTGATGTAACTCGTTTGATGATTAATATATGTTCACCGGTTTTCACAAAAAAGGAGAAACAGATGAATTAACCTTTTTAAATGATGAATTAGTGGCGGTAAGTTTAGGTGTCGAGATGTATAAATGGTAACAGTGATGTACCATGTTGGTAACTAGATGGGTTTTATTGGTTGTCAAGTGAATTAGGTTGGGCTGAAGTTGGTTGGAAATATGATTGGAGAAGATGAAGTAAAGAGGTGGTGACCTGCAACCTTTTATTTAGGTAAATGTTTTCGACATTGCAACATATAAAAAGTTTGATACATTAAATTGAGAAAAAAAGATGAGTACCTCAAATTGAAATTGCGCATAAGATTGGTACCCTTTTATGTGATTTGTCCAATAACATATTATATAATTTAGTCAATTAAAAATTAATTTTTTTTAAGACAATAACTTCACACTCGTGTTTACATTTTTGTTCGACAATTGGCAATTTTTTTACCAAACACATAACAAGACCCGATATTGACACAAAATAAATAGTTTACGACTAAATGCATGGTTGACACGGCTAATCCGTTAATAAGAAGGGTTAGTTGTGGCTTGACATTCTCAACCCCGTTAAAAATATTGATATCATAGTAAATGTGAACCCGGCATGATTCATATATGAATCTGACAACCCAAACCTGTTAATATGAACACAATACAAACTACCCCTTGATTATTATCATATTCACATTATTTGTTTAACAAAAAGTATGAAAAAAAATTCTTTAAACGTACTTTTATTGCGAAATGGTAAAGTCTAAATAAAATAAAGTACAAAGTGAAAAAAAAAAAACAAAAACAAAAACAAAAACAAAAACCAAATGAGAAAACATAACAAAACAAAAATTGAAACACAAAAATAAAAATAAAAAATAGAAGACACAAAGAGGTGTTAAAGCACCTTTTCATATCTAGTTCAATAAAAAGTTTTTACCGCTTTTGATGTGTTGAAAAAAAAAAAGAAAAAAACTTTTAGTAGTGACCGTTTTTTGCCCCTCTTAGCGACAAAAATAAAATAAAATAAAATTACTTTTTTGCTTAAACCTCCGCGAATGACTGCGTGATTAAGATATCGTTAAAAAAAATTTTAGAAAAACAAACTAAACCTAAAACTCTAGTGTTGTTGAATTTACCGGATAAAGTTATTCTTAGAGCATACACAACAATAACACAAGTTATAACTTAACTCAGTGTCACGTCAGCGCCACATCAGCTTTAACATTTTCACCTTAACTCACAAAAAAACACCCTCAACAATAACTCAACCTTAATTTAACATTTAGGGCCTCACTTTTATCATTTTTTCCAATTATTAAATACAAATTAAAACAAATTACATTTTTATTCAAACAAATAACTAAAAATAAAAATTTTATTTACAAAAAAAAAAAAAAAAAAAAAGCCAATTTGTATAAACCCACAAGTACCAAACTGTAAATACACAAAACCTTAAGGACTAAAAGAAAAAAAAAGAATAAAACCCATCTTCTACCTCTCGACACACACACACACACCTTCACACACACTAACCTGCAACACACACTAAACACACACGAAAACACACATAAAAACCCACCAATAATCATTTAAATCGGAAGAAAAGAAAGAAGAAAAGAAAAAAAATGATTAACGCCGCGTTAGTGTGGTAACACAACGTGTTAAAGAGCCTTAACGTAAGCCTTAACGCAACATGGTTCAGTGGTAACGCAGCCTTAACGTGAGTTAAAGAGAGGCCACGTAAGCCTTAACGCAAGTGGTGCGTTACCGCTGCGCATGCTCTTATAATTATTCATGCTTACTCAAACTACAAGCATTTCTTTAATACTCCCTCCGTCCCATATTAAGTGTCCACAATGGAATCTTGGGATGTCCCAAATTAAGTGTCCATATTTTACCTTTCAACCAATAAGATGAGACTTTAATGGGTAAAAATAATATTTGATTGGTGGAGAGTGTAGTTAGTGAAATTTCCTAAAACTTTGTGCATAATATAAGCGGACACTTAATATGTGACGGAGGGAGTAAAAGTTATCCCTACAACTCCATGCTTTCCACAAAGTTAAAGTATCTTCCCATGCCCGGATAAAGTTATTCTTAGAATTATTTATGCTTACCTCAAACTACAAGCATTTCTTTAATACAAGTTATCATCCCCTACAACTCCATGCTTTCCACGAAGTTAAAGTATATTCACATAAAATGCAACAGCTTCATGCATATGGCACAATTGTTGGTGCATATGTTACACCAATTTATTCTTTTTTTAATCAGAGAGCAAAGAAGCTATTCCTCAATACTTGATTTATACTCGTCACAAGATAAAGCTGATTCTTCGTCACAATGACGCCATAAATGACCCCTATAAATACCACCCAAAACTACATCTTTTTTGTACCCCGGAGATCTAAACCCTTAAATTCAAAGGTATTATTCTCTTTCAGCATCTTATCATAGTTTTATCTTATATCGAAAATTTGTTTTTTTGAATGGTTATTAGCTTATTTAGTAAAAATTAAGACAATAGTTTATATATCTTGCATGTGAGCTTACTTAAACGATTTTAAAAGTATTTTTTCTATAGCGTCTTTGAGCCATTTTAAGCTTATTTTGTGTGGCGTTATTTCATCTATCTTTTTTTAATTTCCATTTCTTGAGGAAGAGTCATTATTGTTGGACGTTCAAATTGCTCTTCAAATAATTTCACTAGTTCTCACCACACTGTTCACATTCTTTCAATAAACTCACTAACCAACTTCGGTTTTCTGGTTTAGTTAATAGGAAGAATATGTTGAATGATAAAAATGCTATTGAAAATAAAAGAAACCAATTAGTAGATATATTCTTTCCACAGATTTTGAAGAAATTTATGTCATCTAACTTATATATAACCGGTTTCGGTATAAACCTGTAAACAAAACAAAATGCATTTTTTGGTTCATGACTTTCAAGCCGTTAACATAGTATATACACATTGATGTATGGTTTCATTCAATTATTAGGTAGGCTACTTCTGTTTTATTTATCTAATCTAGTATCGGTTGTGCATTACGTGTTTGAATATGATAATTCGATTATGCCCAAGTCCTAATTAGTATTTTGTTTGAAATAATGTAGCACTAAACCATACGTATGTTTATTGCTTGTTGTAAAATTAAGACGCCTTTAATAATTTTGTCCCCAAAGGTTAAATCCCTCTACTTTGAGGACAGAGGAAGTGGCATACTGGCATGGGCATTTTTAGTTCTGTCTAACGACTAACAATTCCTTTAATTTGTAGCTTTTACATTCAAATGGACAAAGCAAATACCTCGAATTCACAGAAGGACAAAGCAAGTACCTCGAATTCACAGATGGAGAAAGCAAATACCTCGAATTCAAAGACGGACAAAGCAAATACCTCGAATTCACAGGTTTTTCCTTCTCTCATTCTCATATATGCTACTAATTAAAGTCTGATATATATATTTGATCGACTAATAGATTGTTTCTCGGTTAGTAGTAACCTATCTATTTTAATTTACTACCAAAGAATCATTATTAGTGGTGTTTCTTGTGAGATTTAACTTTCAGTAGCAATCTTGTGCCCTAAAAAATATTTCATGAATTCTGGTTTTATTTGCTTACTTGTTGAAGCTTTCTCATCTGTTTAATATTTCTAATTTTGGAGTTATTAGATCCTTTTTTTTTTTTTTTTTTTTTTTTTAACCATCACGCTATGGTTTTGTTTCATACACGCCATTTTCACTGAAACATGCAAAACTACACCTACCTTTTGAAGACCATATAAATATGATTAAAATTTGAAGTTTTGTTTTTTCGGGCATAAAGTCTTAATAATTCATTTAAATGAAGTGTTGTAACTCTTCTTATGAAATGGTTAATTTGTAATGAAAATGATGGTGAAGCTTATTACGTTTCTTATTTGGTAAATTCATGTTACGCCTGTGGTTTTAATTGGTTAGAAGTTAAGAAAAAGTCATGATTAGTGACTCACTGTGTAATCTGAATTAAGCGACTCAATTCCATAATTAATGATCATGTTAATTTAGAACCACACTCGAATAACAATTTGTCCTTTGAATTCAAAATTATAAAAAATAGCTCTTTTAAGAAAATGGACTCTTTTTGACCATGTTAACGGGCGTTAATCCCTTCGAATCAACTTGTTAAAGTGTCAACTGAAAGGAAAATAAAATATATCAATGGCTTATAAATAAAGATTCCGAAGGACACTCGTCTTTGCTTGTTTTTCAAACAATAGTTTTCATTTGTCCAAACCTAAAATTACAAACAATTACTATGTTTCCACATTTAAGTTATGTCTACAAACAGCAATGAGAAAACTTTTAATACAAGAAAAAACCAAGTACACACTCCTTAACATGTCTTCTGCACACACTTACCTCATTAAATTAAACATTTTTTTCTTGACTTTATTTCACTCCTCAAAATGACCTTCTCACCCATTACTTATCGAATATCATTGAGATATAGTATTTTGTTACATTAAAAGCAAGAACTAATTTGACCCACATCATCCGAGATTTTGTGAAGCATCTTCATAATCTTTTAACCCATCCTTCAATCCCTCCTAAAAACTTCACCCAGACAGTGTCAATAATGGTCTCCATTGAAGCGTTATCCCAATCTGAGCCATATATCTTTATAAGATTTCTTCAATTTTAGATTTCCTTACACTAACTTTAACATTTATCGATGTACTTCAAAGTGATAAGACCTATGTAGCACCGAAACGGGAACGGCAAAGGGATACGGGAACGATACGGGAACGGGAAACGGCAAAAATCAAAATTCAAGATACGGGAACGGCATAGATACGGCAATAAAAAATATAAAAAAATTAAAAATATATTAAAGAAAATCCAAAATAGATATATGCTGGTGTAAATTGTAAACTCCAAAAATACTATATCTTCCAAAAATAATTAATTATCAATAATCAAAGCATTTTCAAATTCCGGTTCATTTAGTGAGAGATCGGCAAACTGCAAAAACCCTACATCTTCCATTGAATCAAAAACATCTCCACCCACGTCCTAAATAAAACGTTACAATTAGTTGATATAAAATTCAAATTACAAACTCAAAATAAATCTTTGAAAACAAAGCTTGTGAATCCCAACACTATATAATTAAAAGGGTACTTTCCTAAGGCTTTTACTTTTAATGGTCACGTGTCCCACTTCAAGGAAGACCCTACACAATACAACTTACACAAAAATAAAATGGTACTTTCCTTTTTACACACTCTCTCTCCTATCGTCTTCTTCATATCCCATCTTCTACTATTACAGAAAAAAATTTAGATCTAGTTTTTATTCATATTTTTTTTTTCTCATATCAATACAACATGAATCTAAAAAAGCCCATTAAAACCAAATAAACGGCTTAGAAACTTCTTGGAAATCCAGAAACGGTAAGGATACTTCATACGAAACGTTTCGCAGATTTGGAAACGTTTCGGTGGCGTTTCGTTCGCGTTTCCGTTCCCAAGCCGTTCCCAAACGGGCACGCGGGCCTTCCAGGCGTTTCGGTGCATCAGAGGATAAGACATTCCCCTCTCCTCTACAACTCTATTAAGCTTAGGTGAAATTCTTTAAATTAAATTGTTTTGTTCACCAACTACCACTGCTGCTTTCCTTTAACGAGACTTAAACATGAACCATCTTCTCATTAATTCCTTGAAAAAGATTGTAAATTAAGGGCGGAGGACAACTAGAAAAGTATTCTAGCACTCTCATTTTATGTATATTCAGCTATAATTACACCCTACACACACAACCTATACCTTGTCTTTTTTTAAATCCCAGTCTTGGCATGCATCTCTTCTGTCCAATTTGAGTATTTATTCACATATGGGCAGTTTCTGCTAGTTGCATTTTTTAACAAATAAGTTCTTTTCGCCACATTTGTTGCATACTATGGAATATCCACCTTATGTCTAATTTTCTTTACTTCCATTGAATAGACTCGATCCACTGCTTTGCGAAGAACCCTCTTAGATCAAATATAGTTAACTTTATTATCATGAATCATAGGTTATGTTCATTATGAAATTTATCAAATCTGTGTGAAGAAAAGGATGAATATTTTGTTTAAGAACAAGGAAATACTATTGAGAAGGATTGAAGCATAAGTCAATTCAATATATTGTGTTTGTGTAATGAAGTTGCTAGCAGACTTTACTATCAAAATCGAGTGCAAGTCATAGCTTCTTTACTTATATTAGTTATATATTCAATTGACTTTGTGTTTAATAAAACCATTACTTTATGCTAGAAGCCTAAAATACTTGGCTACCCATGAAAGTTAAGAACCTAGCCTAAATGGCTAGTTTTTTACCTCATATACTCATATGGGCCAAATAAGGTTGTAGTCGAATGCCCTAATTTATGCCATTCTATTGAAAAATCTAGGTGTTGTTTGATTTCACTTAATTGACTTGATGAGGAAATGACTTAATTTGTTTTGTTAGAATGAATATGTTTGTTCAACTACTTAATCCATTAAATGTAACTTAACCTGCTGTTAGAAGAAATCCAACAACCCAGTTTCTAGAGCGGAACCACGAATAAAAAACAACTCCAACAACAAGACCTCGACAAAGGGTTATGATCCTTTATTGTCTGGTGGTACCAACACACACGCGCGCACACACACACACACGAGATACACACACACACACGAGATATTTACACTCACACATTTATTAAACGTTAGCTAGAAAAGAAGGTACAAATAAACCTCACCCTCTCATCTCTCTTTATAGAGAAATTAGTGGGGAGAAACCTAATCCTTGATGAACAAGGAATCTACAATTGAGGAGGTTAGGAGATTCCCTAATACATGACTAACCTCTTTAAGTTTGAGCTAAACTACAACTAACCCCCTAAATTTATATCATACCTATTACACACTAATATTCTAACAATTTCAACCTTAGTGGTAATAGTTAGCCTTCTCCGATATGTAACAACTTCAACTAGTGCTGGAACCTCGGACCGGGGACCGGCTTCGTCAAGGCACCAGTAGCAATACTCGCTCCTAACCTTAGCTCAAATGATGACTCTGTAGAGAGTCCCTTTAGCTATGTATCCTCCTTCAATTCTCCAGTAAGTGTCATATACTAGTATACTACGCTTCAGTTGTTAACAAAGCCATATGATGCAATATATCTTCCCAGATCATTGCACATTCCTATATCATAAACGTGTACATTGTGATTGATCTACCAATGAAAATGATCGATCTACCCATGGCCTACTCAGAATCCACAAAAACATGTACGTCTACTGGTAATCCACGATCAAACCCATCCAACATACCCACATCCGCAGATGCTATGACAGGTGCGTGTAGACTACATGATACTCATGACTTCCAACTGTATGACCCTTTACTCTTCTTTTCTTCATCACGATTCCTTAACAGACCACCCTTTAATGACAGCGTAGAGTGTCCTCCTAACAATATCTGAACCGACATCCTGTTGGAAAACCTGAATCGTGACACCCTTAGAGTATTACCACTCTGAGTCCTGAAGATCTCTATACCAAGTATATTTTCTTTTGCTTCATCAAGGAAACCTTTGGTAACCCAGATCTCAGCCTTGCTTTTGTAAGTAAACCCCATATAATCTCTAAAGAAGTAGGTGGTGCGTTACCGCTGCGCATGCTCTTATAATTATTCATGCTTACTCAAACTACAAGCATTTCTTTAATACTCCCTCCGTCCCATATTAAGTGTCCACAATGGAATCTTGGGATGTCCCAAATTAAGTGTCCATATTTTACCTTTCAACCAATAAGATGAGACTTTAATGGGTAAAAATAATATTTGATTGGTGGAGAGTGTAGTTAGTGAAATTTCTTAAAACTTTGTGCATGATATAAGCGAACACTTAATATGGGACGGAGGGAGTACAAGTTATCCCTACAACTCCATGCTTTCCACAAAGTTAAAGTATCTTCCCATGCTGTTGAAGTTACCGGATAAAGTTATTCTTAGAATTATTTATGCTTACCTCAAACTACAAGCATTTCTTTAATACAAGTTATCCCCTACAACTCCATGCTTTCCACAACTCCATGCTTTCCACGAAGTTAAAGTATATTCACATAAAATGCAACAGCTTCATGCATATATGGCACAATTGTTGGTGCATATGTTACACCAATTTATTCTTTTTTTAATCAGAGAGCAAAGAAGCTATTCCTCAATACTTGATTTATACTCGTCACAAGATAAAGCTGATTCTTCGTCACAATGACGCCATAAATGACCCCTATAAATACCACCCAAAACTACATCTTTTTTGTACCCCGGAGATCTAAACCCTTAAATTCAAAGGTATTATTCTCTTTCAGCATCTTATCATAGTTTTATCTTATATCGAAAATTTGTTTTTTTGAATGGTTATTAGCTTATTTAGTAAAAATTAAGACAATAGTTTATATATCTTGCATGTGAGCTTACTTAAACGATTTTAAAAGTATTTTTTCTATAGCGTCTTTGAGCCATTTTAAGCTTATTTTGTGTGGCGTTATTTCATCTATCTTTTTTTAATTTCCATTTATTGAGGAAGAGTCATTATTGTTGGACGTTCAAATTGCTCTTCAAATAATTTCACTAGTTCTCACCACACTGTTCACATTCTTTCAATAAACTCACTAACCAACTTCGGTTTTCTGGTTTAGTTAATAGGAAGAATATGTTGAATGATAAAAATGCTATTGAAAATAAAAGAAACCAATTAGTAGATATATTCTTTCCAAAGATTTTGAAGAAATTTATGTCATCTAACTTATATATAACCGGTTTCGGTATAAACCTGTAAACAAAACAAAATGCATTTTTTGGTTCATGACTTTCAAGCCGTTAATATAGTATATACACATTGATGTATGGTTTCATTCAATTATTAGGTAGTAGGGGCGGTAGCAGAAAAACTATCAAGAGGGGGCAAAAATAAAAAGTGCATACCAAGTCGGGTCATGTCAGTAACTCGACCTTTGTTGCTATAATGAAATTGATTTTACTTTGAATGAAAATGAACTTTTTTGGTATATGCTTGCATGTGAAAACCAAAACTAAAAATTGGTGATGATATGCCCGACATCTAGCACATACTTACTTTTTATGATCGATAGCACAAGTGGTTGAAGCAAAAATAAAAAGTTGAATACCAAAAACTCACAAAAATCTATAGAGTAGCTCAAGAATCGAACATTATATCTCCATAAAATTGCAAATGTTCTTAACCACTTGAGTATGATACAACTATTGGATAAATTTTCACCATTATACTATTTACCCATTTATGAGGGCAAAATCAAAATCACTTAATCTCAAGAAAATCGACATTGCTCGAGTTAACTTTGTGGGGGCAGTTGCCCACACTGCCCCTATTGTGGTACCGCCCCTGTTAGGTAGGCTACTTCTGTTTTATTTATCTAATCTAGTATCGGTTGTGCATTACGTGTTTGAATATGATAATTCGATTATGCCCAAGTCCTAATTAGTATTTTGTTTGAAATAATGTAGCACTAAACCATACGTATGTTTATTGCTTGTTGTAAAATTAAGACGCCTTTAATAATTTTGTCCCCAAAGGTTAAATCCCTCTACTTTGAGGACAGAGGAAGTGGCATACTGGCATGGGCATTTTTAGTTCTGTCTAACGACTAACAATTCCTTTAATTTGTAGCTTTTTACGTTGGAGATTCAAATGGACAAAGCAAATACCTCGAATTCACAGAAGGACAAAGCAAGTACCTCGAATTCACAGATGGAGAAAGCAAATACCTCGAATTCAAAGACGGACAAAGCAAATACCTCGAATTCACAGGTTTTTCCTTCTCTCATTCTCATATATGCTACTAAAGTCTGATGTATTTGATCGACTAATAGATTGTTTCTCGGTTAGTAGTAACCTATCTATTTTAATTGCTTCATTTGATTACCAATTACAGAATTGTCTAACTATGTTACATTACTACCAAAGAATCATTATTAGTGGTGTTTCTTGTGAGATTTAACTTTCAGTAGCAATCTTGTGCCCTAAAAAATATTTCATGAATTCTGGTTTTATTTGCTTACTTGTTGAAGCTTTCTCATCTGTTTAATATTTCTAATTTTGGAGTTATTAGATCCTTTTTTTTTTTTACCATCACGCTATGGTTTTGTTTCATGCACGCCATTTTCACTGAAACATGCAAAACTACACCTACCTTTTGAAGACCATATAAATATGATTAATAATTCATTTAAATGAAGTGTTGTAACTCTTCTTATGAAATGGTTAATTTGTAATGAAAATGATGGTGAAGCTTATTACGTTTCTTATTTGGTAAATTCATGTTACGCCTGTGGTTTTAATTGGTTTGAAGTTAAGAAAAAGTCATGATTAGTGACTCACTGTGTAATCTGAATTCAGCGACTCAATTCCATAATTAATGATCATGTTAATTTAGAACCACACTCAAATAACAATTTGTCCTTTGAATTCAAAATTATAAAAAATAGCTCTTTTAAGAAAATGGACTCCTTTTGACCATGTTACCGGGCGTTAATCCCTTCGAATCAACTTGTTAAAGTGTCAACTGAAAGGAAAATAAAATATATCAATGGCTTATAAATAAAGATTCCGAAGGACACTCGTCTTTGCTTGTTTTTCAAACAATAGTTTTCATTTGTCGAAACCTAAAATTACAAACAATTACTATGTTTCCACATTTAAGTTCTGTCTACAAACAGCAATGAGAAAACTTTTAATACAAGAAAAAACCAAGTACACACTCCTTAACATGTCTTCTGCACACACTTACCTCAATTAATTAAACATTTTTTTCTTGACTTTATTTCACTCCTCAAAATGACCTTCTCACCCGTTACTTGTTGAATATCATTGAGATATAGTATTTTGTTACATTAAAAGCAAGAACTAATGACCCACATCATCTGAGATTTTGTGAAGCATCTTCATAATCTTTTAACCCACCCTTCAATCCCTCCTAAAAACTTCACCCAGACAGTGTCAATAATGGTCTCCATTGAAGCGTTATCCCAATCTGAGCCATATATCTTTATAAGATTTCTTCAATTTTAGATTTCCTTACACTAACTTTAACATTTATCGATGTACTTCAAAGTGATAAGACATTCCCCTCTCCTCTACAACTCTATTAAGCTTAGGTGAAATTCTTTAGATTAAATTGTTTTGTTCACCAACTACCACTGCTGCTTTCTTTTAAGGAGACTTAAACATGAACCATCTTCTCATTAATTCCTTGAAAAAGATTGTAAATTAAGGGTGGAGGACAACTAGAAAAGTATTCTAGCACTCTCATTTTATGTATATTCAGCTATAATTACACCCTACACACACAACCTATACCTTGTCTTTTTTTAAATCCCAGTCTTGGCATGCATCTCTGCTGTCCAATTTGAGTATTTATTCACATATGGGCAGTTTCTGCTAGTTGCATTTTTTAACAAATAAGTTCTTTTCGCCACATTTGTTGCATACTATGGAATATCCACCTTATGTCTAATTTTCTTTACTTCCATTGTATAGACTCGATCCACTGCTTTGCGAAGAACCCTCTTAGATCAAATATAGTTAACTTTATTATCATGAATCATAGGTTATGTTCATTATAAAATTTATCAAATCTGTGTGAAGAAAAGGATGAATATTTTGTTTAAGAACAAGGAAATACTATTGAGAAGGATTGAAGCATAAGTCAATTCAATATATTGTGTTTGTGTAATGAAGTTGCTAGCAGACTTTACTATCAAAATCGAGTGCAAGTCATAGCTTCTTTACTTATATTAGTTATATATTCAATTGACTTTGTGTTTAATAAAACCATTACTTTCTGCTAGAAGCCTAAAATACTTGGCTACCCATGAAAGTTAAGAACCTAGCCTAAATGGCTAGTTTTTGACCTCATATACTCATATGGGCCAAATAAGGTTGTAGTCGAATGCCCTAATTTATGCCATTCTATTGAAAAATCTAGGTGTTGTTTGATTTCACTTAATTGACTTGATGAGGAAATGACTTAATTTGTTTTGTTAGAATGAATATGTTTGTTCAACTACTTAATCCATTAAATGTAACTTAACCTGCTGTTAGAAGAAATCCAACAACCCAGTTTCTAGAGCGGAACCACGAATAAAAAACAACTCCAACAACAAGACCTCGACAAAGGGTTATGATCCTTTATTGTCTGGTGGTACCAACACACACGCGCACACACACACACATGAGATATTTACACTCACACATTTATTAAACGTTAGCTAGAAAAGAAGGTACAAATAAACCTCACCCTCTCATCTCTCTTTATAGAGAAATTAGTGGGGAGAAACCTAACAAGGAATCTACAATTGAGGAGGTTAGGAGATTCCCTAATACATGACTAACCTCTTTAAGTTTGAGCTAAACTACAACTAACCCCCTAAATTTATATCATACCTATTACACACTAATATTCTAACAATTTCAACCTTAGTGGTAATAGTTAGCCTTCTCCGATATGTAACAACTTCAACTAGTGCTGGAACCTCGGACCGGGGACCGGCTTCGTCAAGGCACCAGTAGCAATACTCGCTCCTAACCTTAGCTCAAATGATGACTCTGTAGAGAGTCCCTTTAGCCATGTATCCCCCTTCAATTCTCCGGTAAGTGTCATATACTAGTATACTACGCTTTAGTTGTTAACAAAGCCATCATATGATGCAATATAGATCATTGCACATTCCTATATCATAAACGTGTACATTGTGATTGATCTACCAATGAAAATGATCGATCTACCCATGGCCTACTCAGAATCCACAAAAACATGTACGTCTACTGGTAATCCACGATCAAACCCATCCAACATACCCACATCCGCAGATGCTATGACAGGTGCGTGTAGACTACATGATACTAATGACTTCCAACTGTATGACTCTTTACTCTTCTTTTCTTCATCACGATTCCTTAACAGACCACCCTTTAACGACAGCGTAGAGTGTCCTCCTAACAATATCTGAACCGACATCCTGTTGGAAAACCTGAATCGTGACACCCTTAGAGTATTACCACTCTGAGTCCTGAAGATCTCTATACCAAGTATATTTTCTTTTGCTTCATCAAGGAAACCCTTGGTAACCCAGATCTCAGCCTTGCTTTTGTAAGTAAACCCCATATAATCTCTAAAGAAGAATAGCTATATGAACATACTTGGTGCATACTCCTAGTAATATATGTTACTATCGTCACTGTTTCGATTGAAACCATTTTTGAGCATACACATACTAGAACGAGTATCCATATCTTCTTTCATTATAGCCATCGACTTGGAAATCACCTCACAAGCAACAGTATCCCTGAAAGTCATTGACTTATGTGTATATTCTTCTATCACTACAACAACTCCAAAGCAGCCATATTACTATCACCTCTATAACTGAGTGATTCTCATTCTGAACATTGCTCCCTATCGTGTGCAAACTGTTAGGTGATTAAATCTTAAGTTCGAAAAAGCTATTAAGCATCACCCAGATGGAAACTCCCTAGAAGTTACACCTCAAATCCACGATCTTCCTGTGGTTCCACCTCAAACTCAAGTCCATGCAACATTTTCGTTGAACTCGTACCTACAACAGACCCTTTGAGAGTATCCGTATACCAACCATTCTTAAAGCAAACCATGTTCCCAAACGTCAAACTTTACTATTGACATCATGTAAACCCTTGTAAAATTGATTGAACCCAGTGAAAAACCTCACCCAAAATTGACTAACAAGTATTGTGTGTGCAACTCTTTAAAATCTTGATCTTTCTTCACTTTTTAATTGACTCAACCCTTGTAGAAAACCCTAACAAGAAATCCACTTACCTAAGAGCTACCCCCCAAAACCCTTTGAAGTAAATCTTTTGTCGATTAAACCCTAGTAAACGTCAAACTTGAAACCTAAGTAACAAACTAGTTGACAAAACCCTTGATGATAAAAGAACCCTAACCAAAAAACCTTGAAAAAAATCGATCAAAGAAAACCCTTTGATGACACCCTTGCTCAAATCAATCAAACTTCACAACCAAGTAGCCTTTTTTATGCCAAAACCTTGAAGTTGAAACTCTTGCAAAACCTTGTCACCTTTGATGCTCAAAACCGAAACTCAAAGAACCTTGTGACGAAAAAATGATTTACTATAACCCTAGGAGAATTAAATCACCTCTTTGCAAGACAACTTCAAGAACCTTGTTGCCAAGTAATCTTAACTCAGCTCGTAAACCTAGAAACCTTGGACTCTGTAATCTACACAACGATAGCCAAACAATAACCGAAAATGACAAACAAGACACCAACCAGATCAGTAACTTCGACTACTTGTATCTCTCTATACGAATCTCCGATTGAAGATTTCTATTTATAGAGAATCTCTTGTTTCAGCTCTCTTCACGAAATGTGATTCGTTCTTCTGGAACAAGGCTCTAATACCAATTGCTGGAAGAAATCCAACAAACCGGTTTCTAGAGCGGAACAACAAATCAAAAACAACTCCAACAAGACCTCAACAAAGGGTTATGTTCCATTAATGTCAAGTGACACCAACACACACACGACAATGAGGGTACAAATAAACCTCATCCTATCATCTCTATTTTTAGAGAATAAGGGGGAGAAACCTGATTCTTGGTGAACAAGGAATCTACAATTAAAGATGTTAGGAGATTTCTTAATACATGACTAACCTCTTTAAATTTGAGCTAAAATACCACTAACCCTCTAAATTATATCTTAACTATTACACACTAATATTATAACACCTGCAAATGTCACAAAGGATGCTTTTTCCTCGTTAAGTCACTGACATTATCATACATGTTCATTGTATATTGTTCATGGCCTTATTTTAATTGAGTTGTTATGTTTTACTATAATTCAGATTGTTCATTTAACACTTTAGCCCTTCAAAATTAAAAGTACTCCATGAATTCATCATTTATTTGAACAATCACTTTATACCAATAACGCGTGAAAAGAACAGAGCCTTGGGTTATTTTAAGGAGGCTAGGTCTTTGGGAAGGTTCACTCGGTACCCAAAAAGGGTGTACGGGGTCAGGGTTCCCCACCAATTTAATCTTTTTGGAGAATTATGGTAATATTTGTAACAGAATCAAATTGTTTGGTAATACATGAAATTATCTCTTATGTATATTGCGTTAATTATTTGGGAAAGTTTCACCTAAGTGTTTTATTGACATAATTTTATATATATTACTATATTAGGTACGAGGTTAGTTATTCGTACCCCTTAAAGTGCAAGTAATACTATACTCTCCAAAAGTGCTATATCCTTCTTATTTATTTATATTTTTATATAATTTTATTTTTATTATAAAACTATAAAAAAAAAGTGACAAAAAATATAAAGTTTGATAAACTAAAAGTAGTAAAACATAAAAAATCTGGAGCAAAAACCAAAAAAAATTATCTTATCCCGTTAATAAAATAGGTAAAACCATATACAGTATATCTTATCCTGTCAATAAAGTGAGTGCTAGGTATTAATTTTATTAAAAGTATAGGGGGTAACAATTCTATATCATATGACCTAGGGGAAATAGTGTCATTATTATAGTTGAAATACCTAAACTTACTTGTTCTCCTAAATTACACCTGCAGAGTACTAATACTGGAACAGAAATGATCAATAACTCACCTTCCCAAGCGCAAAAGATTTATGAAGCCCTCGTGCTAAAGAATAAGAATGTAAATATATATGGGCCTCCAGGAGTTGGGAAAACAAGGATCGCAAAGAGAATAAGTAAGCGTGTAGTTAAGGAGAAGATCTTTGATTTAACACTATGGGTGTTTATGGGCAGAAAGTATACCAAAGAGTCTCTCTTGAGGAGTATTGCTCAACAGTTAAACTTACGTCCCACCATTGAGGAGTGGGAGGATGAGGATGACAAAGACCAAAAGGATGATACTAAGGTAACAGAAACGGAGAAAGATATTGCACTAAAGATGCAAAAAAAACTCCAAGGGAAGAGAATTCTTCTAATCTTAGATGATGTTCTAGATGGCAAAACCGAAACTGAGAATGAGAAAAAGTTTTGGGAAGTGTTGAAAAGTTTAAAAAAGGTCCCTGATAGTGATGAAGGGGGTCCTTTAGAAAAGGTCCCTGATAGTGATAAAAGGGATCCTTTAAAAAAGGTCCCTGATAGTGATAAAAGGGATCCTTTAAAGAAGGTCCCTGATAGTGATGAAAGGGATCCCGATTGGGTATCGTTGTTGCTGTATAGTGATGAAAAAGTTAAGATTTCTGTAGATTGTTCTTTCAAAACTAAGCTTTTAATCTCAAGATCAAAACGGGAGGATGAAGGTTTATCTGATGAAAACAAGTTTGAGGTGAAACCATTGCCTCGTGAAGTCTCTAATTCTTTATTAAAAGAAAAAATGGACGTTAACTTGAGAAATTCTGAAGTACTCTGCAAGTTAGGTGAAGGTTTCATTGAGTTAATCAATGATGATTTGCCTAGTACAGTTACAATGATAGCAAAATCTTTAAATTACTTTGGTATAGATGCATCTGGAGTGCTAAAAAAGGAGTTGGAAGAAGCAAAGGAGTTGAAAGAAGCATCTAAATCTTTCAAATATAGTGCCAGCAAGTTATTGTGCATGATGGATGAGGTGTTACCAATTGGTATTTTGAAAGATTTATGGTGGCCTGGTCATCATTTCTTTCGTGATTCTGGAAGTGTTCACTACAGTGACCTAATAACTTACTGGATCTTGGAAGGGTATCTCGGTCTTTCTAGCATGACAAAGCTGTACAAGAAGGGTCATGGCATCCTACTGGAGCTTATGGATTGTGGGGTACTGAAAGTTCAAGAAGAAGGTTATGTTATCATGGACAAAACACTCATTATCGCTGATAATCTCTACAAGTATGTTGACCAAACCCCAAGTCTTGGTTTGGCAACATTTTTTACTACTGATAGAGACAGTTTTGGGGGAATCACACATGAAGATGGAATGTTGAAAACACCTCGGACACATAACAAACAATCATCAAAGGAAGAATGTCAGAATCTTTCGACTATATTGCTAGACGGCACCCCCTTTAGTGAGGAAGAAATGCAGGATTTCCTTGAACGCGAAAAGATGCTTCAAGTTGTCACTTTCTTTAATCTCAATATCAAGTCTTTGCCAATGTCGTTAGATATGATGGACGGGCTTCGTGTTCTTGTGCTTAGAGGCTGTGAGTTTTTAGTGGATGCCAAAATCCAACTAAAATCATTGCAGGCTCTTGAAATCTCTGGTGCTCGGACTCTGAAATTGAAATCTCTGTTTTTTAAGAATATGTCGAATCTTAAAAGTCTTAATCTTTCTGGACTGTCATTCGTGAATTTACCTCAGGCAATTTACAGTCTTGATAAACTGCAGTGGCTAATTGTTAAAGATTGTCGTCGGTTAAAACAGCTAGAGAGTCTTTCAAAGCTTGAACATCTTATGGTCATTGATCTCTCTGGTAATACCTCTTTGGAAACTGTCGATAAAAACTTTTTGAAATTCAAAAATCTTCAAAGCCTTAATCTTTCCAATACCCTCGTTTCAACGACCCCGTTGCTCAAAAACATTGGCTCTCTCACTCATCTTTTCTGTCGAGATTGTAAAAGTTTAGGTAGACTGCGAGGTTTGACACAACTAACCAGTCTCCAAACTATTGATATCTCGGGTTCTAAAGAATTTGAAGAGTTCCACGATTCATCTTTAGAAAGCCTACGTTCCCTCAAAACCATAAACCTATCAGGGACCGCCCTTGATCGTTTACCTCTTAACATTTCCAAACCTCGTTATCTTTATCTCAAGAATTGCCTCATGTTAAAACAACTTTCATGCATCGAATCCCTTGAAAAGCTTGAAGTTTTTGATCTTTCGGGCTCAAGCAACCTCAAGGAGATTGAGGACGAATTCTTTGACCATATGACAAGTCTTCGTGTGCTCAACCTTTCAGAAACTAATGTTGAAGGCCTGCCATCACTTTCTAAACTTTCAAATCTTCGTGAACTATTGGTATCACACTGTTCTTCTTTAGTACGTTTGCCGTCACTCGAATCGGCTACAAAGTTGGAAATTCTTGATGCATCGAACTGTAACTCTTTAGAATACATTGAATGTAAATCCATTGAGGCTATGACTCGTCTTCAGAAGCTCGATTTATCAGAAACAAAGATAAAGTCCCTCCCGATCCTTTCAACTCCAAGCAACCTCCGTCAGCTTTTGCTTAAGAACTGCAGCGCGTTGCAGAATCTTGAGCTAAGTGGGAGTTTCTCTATTCTTGAGGAGCTAAATCTTTCAAATATAGAGTCGTTGAAAGGGGCAGAATTTGTCAAGGATGTGAGAACCCTTCGGATTCTCGACCTCTCTTACACTTCACTCGAACAATTACCACCCTTGTCAAAACTCACAAACCTTACTCATCTTTCTCTTGCTGGATTCTCGGTTTCAGACACCGAGCTGGATTTGGAACCATTCAGTAAACTTGAAGTTTTGGATCTTTCGCTATCGTCAATCAAATGTTTACCAAATCTTGAAAAATCCACCAACCTTCAAAAGCTCATGCTCAAAGACTGTCCTATGTTGGAAGGCTATACAGATGTAAAAATTGAAGATCTATTTGAGCCCAATTACCTGAAAATACCTGAAGACATCTCAAAATTAATTCATCTCGACTACCTTGAGTTTCCAAATATCAAGGTTGACAGCAGCCATGAAGACCAATGGAGCATTTGCAAGCTGTCAGACATTGACAAACCTCCAGTGTTTGTTAGTGGCTCTCAGTTTCTTCAAACTCTTAAGAAAAACCAATTGCCACATGGACCGTACCATTTATGTGCAACTCCAGTCAAGGTGGAACGTGAAACTGGGGATAGATATCTTCAAAAAAATGAACTTGTTCATGATATCTACTTCCAAACTCATCAGTTTTCTCAATACAAGGCCAACAAGTCAGTGCAGATTCGCGGATTCAGCCATTGTCCAAAAGGTATCGAGAACATTATCAACAATGTTGACTTGGTGTTTCTAATTGATTACAAGCTCAAGGGTTTGCCATCTGGATTTGATGCCCTTATGCTCAATAAGATAAGGGGGTGTTGGCTAGAAAGGTGTGGAAACACGGTTACAATTTTCAGCGAGAATGAAGGAAACGATAAGCCCAATTTCGAATTGCCCTTCTTGGAAGATCTGGGAATTAGTAATATGGCTCTTCTAGAGAGTATTTATCAAGGAAAAAGGTTGTTTAGGAGCTTCGATAGTCTTAAGAGTTTGTATATAGACTGTTGTCCAAAGCTTTCAACAGTTTTTTCATCAGTATGGCTGCCAACAAACCTTGAAGTTCTTCAAATCAAACATTGTGAAAAGATAGTGTCGTTGATCGGAGATGGAGGCAAACTTCCAAAGTTGATGACATTGCATCTATGGGAACTACCAGAACTTGAGGACATTAGTGCTTCATTTCCATCCTTACAAACTCTCAAAATTGGGGACTGCCCAAAACTGAAGCAAACCAGAGATAAATTTGAGATTTCAAGAGGTTTGAAGACGTTATGGATCTCTGGCGCAACTAGTTTGAAGAGCTTATGCATCGAAAATGAGGAAATTCACGAACCCCTCAGTCTTGTGAATCTGAAATTGGAAAATTGTTCGATGCTTGAACGTGTTCTCTTTTCAAGTTCACCATTGGATAACATCGATACCATTGAGATCAGGTCATGTGAGAAGATAAAGACACTGTTTACAGACATCAACGACAAAACATTATGTTTAAACACGCTGCATCTTGAAGACTTACCGGTGCTGGAAACATGTGCCAGTATCTGGACAAAGGTAAAGACAGTATCTACTCAGGAGTGCCCAAATCTGAAGCCCATTCAATTCGTCGACTAGAGTTGTCTAGAAACGTAACATTGCCTCAGGTACGTATCACATCAACTTGCTGCCAAATACATCCATATTACTAAGACAGGTAATTGTTAGTCTTTTTGGCCCATTATAGTGTCTTTTTGTGCCCTAAAATATTCCAAGGCTGATCATCTTAAACATTATTTGTGTGACATCTTGGAACCAACGGGCTAAACGAGTGGGGAAAAAAAATAAAATAAAATAAAATAAACTTGGCTAAAATTGGGCGAGTCAAATGGGTCGAATGTATAAGTTTTTTTTTTGGTGCAAACAGTGAACATATATTAAACTTCAATCATAGTACAACTTATAGTTTTCCTGATTAGGACATGACCTCAATCAGTACATCAGAAGCATACGACTACATACTAAAAGAAACAAACATACTGCAGAACTAAAACTATCCTGTATCAAAGACCTTCATACAAATTTGAACACCTCTCTTCCCAGTCATACAAGAGGACTTTGATTCACCTTTTAAAGCACCATTACCATCCAACTACATTTCCATATCAATCCCCCACTATGGCCATTCAACCAACATCCACAACAGCCAAAGTAGGTTAGTTGTATGGCTTCATTGCGAACCCAATCCATCCAATCAAGGGCTCTTCCAAATCCTCTACATTTCCCTCTTTACAAAAGGCTTCAAGGATTTGGAAACACTCACCTTGAGGGAGAAACTACATGCCCCCTTGGTAGTACAGTAAGTACACTAATTGGACCAAGTAGGGTCATCTTACATCCCTCACTATTCCAATTATCCCATGTACCACCCTACAAGTTCATTCTCCCCTTCATACTAGGAAACCCACTTTATGGCTCACTTTTAGCTAAGTTTCATATTGATCATACTAGACTGCACTTACCTCCACCAAGGCCTAGTAAACAGTCTATTATGAGTCGATATAATTCCAAGCATCCAGTAACCCAAGGTACAGGGCCATCTAGTAAGATGAACTTTGATAGAACAAGCTTCAAACAAACTGTTAGTAGCTTTGTCATGGTATAAAACCCTATTAATAGCATACACATGAAAAACAACTGCTAATCCAAACAACCCTTCATACAGACTTATACTTCCAACCTCATACAGGCCAATACCACATACTTACTTGTTAACTTCATACAGACTTATACTTCGAATGTATAAGTTAAAAGTCACTTAATGCGTATGCAATTGCTTACAACCTATCTACTAATCATATTAATACAAAATATATAAGAGGAATCATTGTTGCTAATAATATTTACTAAAATACTTATTTACTAGTATATTTTATAGTTAACACATCATCCTACCCAACCTGTATCTACCCATAACCATTTTTACTTGTTACCCAACATATATAAGAGGGATCATTTTTGCTACATCTAGCTTACTTTGTCTAGTTACATGATTCCTATATGTGATGCTCAAGTTTGATGTTTTCGCAGGTTTACTACAATCAATGCACCCGAATGTCCGGATTACATTCTCGACTCTACTTTGCTGTTGCTGATTCAGAACTATGGGCTACATTTGTGTTTTGAAATTCGAGTGTTGTATCATTTACTAGGTACTATTGAAGTTTTTCTTACCTTATGTATTACAGTACTCCGTAATAATTTGTACCTTGTATTGGATGCTAGTTTAATTATCCATCAAATATTGTATGTGTTGTAAAGTTAAAAATATGAGATTAAATGTGAACCAAGGAGTGATTACATTATCTATTTTTCGTTCACTACTAAACAAAGTGTTTTTTTAGACGCCAAATCGATACGGTTATACAAAAAACCGTACCAAAAAATCAAAACCCAAAAAAAAGTTCTTATGTCTTTTTTATGTTTTTTTTATGTGTTGATAAGGTTATTTTGAAAACCGTACCAAATAATAATTTTTTGGTACGGTTTTTTTATAAACCGTGCTAATTGCTAAATACTGTGCTAAATTGCTTATTTTCCAATACGTTTTTTATATAACCGAACCAAAAAAATATTCAAAACAAGCCCCGGCTCCTCCAACAGAAACCAACTACATCTTTAGTCAACATTTTTTTTATTTGGTCAAGATGTGTGATACACCAATGTATATTTATAAACTGTTCATATTAATGAGGTTCTTTGATCAAAATTTTATTGTTGTCGGGATGAGATGTATATGTGTTGTCACTCATTGCGACAACTTTATTAGAAAATTGAACCGGTCTTAGTAATGTGACCCGACTGGTATAAGTAATGTGACTCGCCTAACCTTTTACAACGACTTAAATTGTTGTTGGACACTTGCTCATTTTTACTACATATAAAGGAAAAAGAGTCAAAAGTGAAAAGTGAAAAGTCAATAATGTTGAAATGTTGAAATGTTGAAATCTTATTAAAGGAAATTATGAATGTAATTAATATTATTATTAAAACACCCCATTACTTAAAAGTACAATGATTTATTCACATTGTACAACCAAATTAAATACAACCAATTAAAACACAAACCGGGTTGACCCGGGACGCTTCAAACCCGACGGGTTGAGCCGGTTTAATTTGACCNTTTCAACATTTCAACATTTCAACATTATTGACTTTTCACTTTTCACTTTTGACTCTTTTTCCTTTATATGTAGTATAGATGAGCAAGTGTCCAACAACAATTTAAGTCGTTGTAAAAGGTTAGGCGAGTCACATTACTTATACCAGTCGGGTCACATTACTAAGACCGGTTCAATTTTCTAATAAAGTTGTCGCAATGAGTGACAACACATATACATCTCATCCCGACAACAATAAAATTTTGATCAAAGAACCTCATTAATATGAACAGTTTATAAATATACATTGGTGTATCACACATCTTGACCAAATAAAAAAAATGTTGACTAAAGATGTAGTTGGTTTCTGTTGGAGGAGCCGGGGCTTGTTTTGAATATTTTTTTGTTCGGTTATATAAAAAACGTATTGGAAAATAAGCAATTTAGCACAGTATTTAGCAATTAGCACGGTTTATAAAAAAAAACCGTACCAAAAAATTATTATTTGGTACAGTTTTCAAAATAACCTTATCAACACATAAAATGATAAAAAGACATAAGAACTTTTTTTTGGGTTTTGATTTTTTGTTACAGTTTTTTGTATAACCGTATCGATTTGGCGTCTAAAAAAACACTTTGTTTAGTAGTGAACGAAAAATAGATAATGTAATCACTCCTTGGTTCACATTTAATCTCATATATTTAACTTTACAACACATACAATATTTGATGGATAATTAAACTAGCATCCAATACAAGGTACAAATTATTACGGAGTACTGTAATACATAAGGTAAGAAAAACTTCAATAGTACCTAGTAAATGATACAACACTCGAATTTCAAAACACAAATGTAGCCCATAGTTCTGAATCAGCAACAGCAAAGTAGAGTCGGTTTTGCCATGTTCGTGATCATCGTCATGTGGGTCCACTTTTTTTTTTTTCTGCTCTATGTGTTATAGATCTCTGCTTGCCTTAAAAATAAAAAGTGGACCCACATGACGATGATCACGAACATGGCAAAACTGACTCTACTTTGCTGTTGCTGATTCAGAACTATGGGCTACATTTGTGTTTTGAAATTTGAGTGTTGTATCATTTACTAGGTACTATTGAAGTTTTTCTTACCTTATGTATTACAGTACTCCGTAATAATTTGTACCTTGTATTGGATGCTAGTTTAATTATCCATCAAATATTGTATGTGTTGTAAAGTTAAATATATGAGATTAAATGTGAACCAAGGAGTGATTACATTATCTATTTTTCGTTCACTACTAAACAAAGTGTTTTTTTAGACGCCAAATCGATACGGTTATACAAAAAACTGTAACAAAAAATCAAAACCCAAAAAAAAGTTCTTATGTCTTTTTATCATTTTATGTGTTGATAAGGTTATTTTGAAAACTGTACCAAATAATAATTTTTTGGTACGGTTTTTTTTTATAAACCGTGCTAATTGCTAAATACTGTGCTAAATTGCTTATTTTCCAATACGTTTTTTATATAACCGAACAAAAAAATATTCAAAACAAGCCCCGGCTCCTCCAACAGAAACCAACTACATCTTTAGTCAACATTTTTTTTATTTGGTCAAGATGTGTGATACACCAATGTATATTTATAAACTGTTCATATTAATGAGGTTCTTTGATCAAAATTTTATTGTTGTCGGGATGAGATGTATATGTGTTGTCACTCATTGCGACAACTTTATTAGAAAATTGAACCGGTCTTAGTAATGTGACCCGACTGGTATAAGTAATGTGACTCGCCTAACCTTTTACAACGACTTAAATTGTTGTTGGACACTTGCTCATCTATACTACATATAAAGGAAAAAGAGTCAAAAGTGAAAAGTGAAAAGTCAATAATGTTGAAATGTTGAAATGTTGAAATCTTATTAAAGGAAATTATGAATGTAATTAATATTATTATTAAAACACCCCATTACTTAAAAGTACAATGATTTATTCACATTGTACAACCAAATTAAATACAACCAATTAAAACACAAATCGGGTTGACCCGGGACGCTTCAAACCCGACGGGTTGAACCGGTTTAATTTGACCCATTTTCGACCAAACCTAGAAATTTGACCCGATTTAAATCGACCTATTTTTCGACCGGAACGGTTCAACCGGTTGAACCACCCGGGTCGAACCGAGTTTCAAAACATTATCCATTACTTAAAAGTATTTTCGACCCAACCTAGCAAGTTGACCCGGTTTAAATCGATCCATTTTTTGCCTGGAACGGTTCAACCGGTTGAACCACCCGGGTTGAACCAGGTTTCAAAACATTATGTTAAATTTCCAAATCTTCAAACTTTTATTGTTTTTCGTTTATAACCTATAAACTTTTTTTATCAATAAACTACGTGTCGCTATAAAATCCCGTTGCTATGCACGGGTACTCGTCTAGNTCTTAGTAATGTGACCCGACTGGTATAAGTAATGTGACTCGCCTAACCTTTTACAACGACTTAAATTGTTGTTGGACACTTGCTCATTTTACTAGTTCAAATTTTTATATGAAGTTTTGACCCTTCCCATTTCAACATCATATACATTCATGAGTTTTGATAAGTTTGCAACAACCCATACATTAAAATGTTCCATTTAGAGTAGGAACCATAATATGCATACTCTCCTTGTTTCGTTTCAATTTATATTATGGCTACACATAAATAAGTTTCTGAAAACATTCAACAATAATAGAGAACTGAAATCATTACAAAATAGCATGTTTACATCCTCGAAACACCAATAGGATAACACTTTAACACATCAGATCCTATACGACCAATCACTTTGATATCATTATATGGTACAATTTTTTTTACATTGCAAAGCGTATAATTATTTAAAAGTTATATGTTTTATCCATACTCGATTAACTTGTATATGTATATGTTTATGAGTATCGACATGTATGTCATATGCATATGTGATATTTATAGGATCAAACACATCTAGAATTAGAAGTATAAGTACTAATTACATATTACTTAACTATTTTGTCCGGATACACACATATGATAGATATTATATATATGTTACATGTGATATCACAATATTTACGATGCTTTAAAGTTGAATTGAAATTGTAATTAATCTAACTATGTGCGATGTACGTTTGTTGAGGTACTTTATGAGTAAATTTTTTTTTATATTTTCGATGATTTGGTGAAATTTTTATGTTATTTCATAAGGGTGGAGAATCCCCGAATCCCCACGGGGATCCCCGATCTCCATTGGGGACGGGGATGGGGATGGGGACGGGGATGGGGATGGAGAGTGGAAAACGGGGATGGAGATGGGAAGTACAATCCTCGACATTCCTCGCCACATTGCCATCCCTACCAACGGTGCTTATCAATCTGGGCCAAAAGAAGTAATTTGGGCCTGGATAGCGTGCTTATTTTAGTAACCCATTAAAGGAGCATGAAAAGCCAGGCTTCTTGTTTTGGAGTAGTTAAATATATACAATATATATTTACAAAAGTAACTCTTGACAGACATTTAGGGGCGGAGCTAGTAGGGGGACTAGTGGGTGCTGAACCACCCCAAGTAACTCACTTTATTCATTAGTTAATATGGTACAATAGCTAGTTTCTTAATAACTTTTGCAATTAGCCCCCCTTAATCATATTAATATGCTGATTAAAGTTTAAAAACGGACAACTTGAACAATCAAATACAACACTGAAATGAATTTACTTGTTAGACTAGGCTTTTCAAAATTTAATTTATTTCTAGTCGTTATGGTGTTAAGTTGAATCATGGTTTGAAAAAAAAACCACATATACATCACTGAGCGATACTTTTGGTTATAGTTTTTACGTTAAGTTCGGCCCCCCTTAATTTAATATCCTGGCTCAGCCCCTGGACATTTAGATGAAACTAGAAAATACGGATAACTTTTGAATTTGTTAACATGTGATTTTAAAATACTAAGAAATATTGATTTATAAAAATCTATTTTAACATATGTCCATCACACAAAACTTATATATTTTATTAGTCTTGTGTGCCAAACATGCGATCAGGGTCGTCTTTTAGGGTGTGCAAGGTGGGCGACCGTCAGGGCTCCAAAAATTTTAGGGCCCCCAAAATTTTTGGAGCCCTGACGGTCGCCCACCTTGCCCGTTAACAATTATATGTATGTGTACATATTTTTCATGAAGAAAATAGTATTTGCATGAGAAAATATCTTAAATGAGTAATATGTTGAACGTTTAAATAACTAATTGCATATATCTTATAAACGGTGACACTTTATATATAACAATCTTCTCAAAATGCCTCATTATGTAATTCCGTCCATGGCACTCAAAAATTTCAAAAATTCAGAAACGCCCACGGTATTACTAAGCAAAACATTGCAAAAGGATAGAATCACCAAAAGGATTAGAAATAACAAGACAAGAATTATAACAAAAGAGTGTGATAATTTGATTAACCATTCGCTTTGATTACTTACACGTTTGTTACAAATTCGGATGTCTGTTTATACAACAAACGATAGTTAAATAAAAACTAACGAAAAACTAGAAGATACAAATTGCCTGACAAATACAAAGACAAATCTAGACCCATGTTTCCGAAACATTAAAGTCATAACAATTACAACACCCTCATGAAACTAAATAAACTCAATCAAGAGAAGGTTAATTCAATCCATGAAATGTTTTTAGGATCTACAGTGAAGGATGAAGAAGAAAGAAGAAGAAAAACAAGACCAAGAAGAGTATGAACTCAGATGTTGTCCTTGGACATTCAAATCCTCAGTCATCTGCTAAACTCAACCCATCGGCACCCCATCATAGAGATTGGTGTAAATTTGACCACACGAAGAGATCTATTTCTTTAGAAACTTTTTGAGCCCTAAAAAAACATAACTTCTCGTTAGTTCTTTAAAAAAATAATAAGATGAGCATATATGTCACATAAATATAGAATCAAAACAACAATAAAATGAAAACAAGTATAATAATACTAAAGAGGGAAATATCAATGAGGCATTCTATTACTATATAGAGAGCAATAAAACTAGTAATACGAAAAAGAGATAAATTTGGATACAATGCTAACCTGTTGCATTAACGAGGTCCTTCGCCGTGAAGAACATTTGGCAAGAACTTAACTGCCATGACTAAATGACATGAGAAACTATTGAAGGTTCCCATTTTAACTCATGATTGAAAACTCGAGCATGTCTCGCGCTTTATACTATTTGATTTGCGAGAAGCTATACAAATCTGAGCGATGTGGGATATCAACAGAATTGCCGATTAAATACTTTAAGAAATTTTATGTATCAAGAGAATCTAATCGATGTGGGATATAAGTAAAATATGTACAAGATTAAAATTCTCAAAGAACTAGATATTCGCCGGTATCCCTTTTAAAATATTTTGAAGTTTCTGGCATGTATGATGTATCGTCATAATTAATTTATGTTAGTCAATAGTGATCGCAACTTACATGCAGCTTTGATGATCCACCACTTCACCAAGTATGAGTAAAGTATTCACATAAATTGAACAAACGATGTTCACTCAAAATAAGTCTTCTATCATGTCAAATGTTTCTGATGCACAACAGTGTACATGTGTTTTGTGTTTATCACATTTATGCTATGTTCTAGTGGGTATTATTGGTTGGTGGTTTTGTCCACAGTGGGCTCCCATCATGATTGTGTAGTGCATGGTCACGAGTGCCCTTATTTGTTGAAAAATGTTAGATATTAGTGATGATAGTTAGATAGTCTAGGGGTCTTTGTGAAACATTGGTTCATGTGTAGTCAAATAGGAAAGACTATATGTCGGTTCTATGCATTATACACAATGCATAACCGACTATAACTATTATATATAGGGTGTCAAACGATAGGCTAAGTCCAAGCATTCGCCAGACGCGGTTTCTTCTTTGTTGCAGCCAGTTTCAACTCCTTTAAGAGTTGGTTTTCTTCCCCCCCCCTCATCTCTATAATAAAGAGTTGAGGGGGGAGGGGTCATTGTACCATTTTCTTTTCTTTTGTTCTTAATATATAATCGTTTGGAACAAGATTACGTGTCGGGTTTACTTTTCTGTCGTGTTCTGTTTTATTCATTCGTATCGAAGTTCCGCATTCTAGCTCTTGGTTTGTTGATTGATAACCAACAAGTGGTATCAGAGCTTTGATTCGCGAGTTCTCTGGTAATCTAGGTTCGAGTTTCTTGAAGGCTTCTGTTGATTGGTTAGTTTTTTGAAAGAGCAGGTTTCTTCTCTGTTTGGGTTTTCAAAGCTAACGAGAACAGAAGGTATTCTTCGGTGTTTCGTTTGTTTTTCTGGAAGGAGCAATTTCATTATCTTGTGTAAGGTTTCTTTCTTTTCTGTCAAACATATTAGCTGCTGTAATTGTGTGTTTTGTCTTCAAGCTTCGAAGTTCCGCTTTAGATTTCCAGGTTGTTAGTCGATCATATACTAACAGAAAATGTTACAAAAACTTTTATAGAAAAATCTTTCACGCAATATGACTTGTCATTAATAAAAGTTATTATAATTCATTCCCTCTACTCCTTTCAAGTTCACATAGTCCTATCATTGTATGAAACATCATTTTCTGAAAAAAAAAATGAGAAAATCACGTAAAAGGTACAAAAATCTAACCTTGATCCATTATATGGACACTTTTAACATTTTTTTTTTCTCATTTTGGTCATTCTCAACTGCTCAACTCCATCAAAATTTTGACACGTGTCACTCTTTTGTACTTTTTCTGGTACATATGTACTAGAAAAAGTACAAAAGAATGACACGTGTTAAAATTTGGGTTACTTACACAGATAGGTAACGAACTTTTAAAAATTTCTAATGTTAGGTAATGAACTCTCAAAAATACTAATATAACTAACAAAACTTGTTGAAACCTTTAATGTTATGCAATATGACCGTCTAAGCTTATGGGCCCCACATGTGACGTCAGATAATCACTTAAAAAAACGTGAAATGACTAGAATACCCTCAACTTAATATTGTGAAATGACCTGGATATCCTCTCTTCAATCAGTCTTTTTAATCCTATTTACTCTGCGGTATCAAACTTGTACAGGACGAATCCAAAACAACAAACTAATTAAAAACATAAAATCTAACTCAAATCAATGCTCCTCTGCATAATCATTTTATGGATATTCATCCAAGATCAAATCGATTCAACTACTAAATTACCCATCATCTTGGCTAAAGGAGCAGGGCACTTTGTAACAATATCAAGTTTTGATGAAGTTGATGAATGCCCAAAAATTAACAAGCTTAGCATAGCAAGTTCCATGAGTGACAATCTTGATGACAAGAATCAATGCCAATATTCTGGATTCAACTCAAAGAAAGCATCAAAAAAGCTTCTTGTTCCATTCAAATCAAGTTTTAAAAGTGTCTCCATCCCAAATATGTAGTATTCCCTTGTTAATCTTCTTTCTAAAGGCCACATCACGATATTAACTCTCGGCCAAAACTAGTCCTACGGCTCGAGTCCAAGATTAAATCCATACCACAAATACCATGTAACCAATCGGATCAAATCCAAACCACAAATACCAAATCTCACACCCAAATGCTAACTAATCCTAAAATCAACAAAACCTCATTCGTGGGTCACGGTTAGCTCGCAAACCAACTCCAAACAAGAACCAAATAAGCCCGTATGTTACCAAATAAGCTCAAAATGAGCTCGAGACCAACCAAGAGAACTCGTACGAGAGTTTGAGCTCTCGGTACGCAACCCAAGGAAATAAAACGCGACACATGATGATGATTCAACATGTTTCTAGTCTTTATTACCAAAATATAACCATTTCTTACCAAGACAAGAAAACGAGACAAAAATGGTGGTGGTGGTGGCGCGTGTGGTGATGATTCATACGCGTGGACTTCAAAATAATGCTCACAAAGACGATTTAAGGTTAGGTGTGGTGTTGTTTTGGTTGTGGGAGTGGCGGTGTCGTGATGGTGACGGTGGTGATTGATGGTGACGGCGGCGGCAGTATCAAGAGAGAGGGAGAGAGTTAGGTTTTAGGTTTAAAGTTTGCAAATGAGAGTTATAACATGCTTTAATATAAAAATGGCTTTTTTTTTTAAGTGGTGACCGATGCAACCGGTGACCAGTTGCAAAAGTAACACATATTGCATAACCTTGACGGTTTCAACAAGTTAGGTTGGTTAAATTAGTATTTTTCAAAGTTCGTTACCTAACATTAGAAATTTTTCAAAGTTCATTACCTATCTGTGTAATTTACCCTTAAAATTTTGGTAGAATCGAGCAGAAAAAAGTACAAAAAATCTACTTTTTTGTACTTGAAAAAAGTATAATGGAATGACACGTGTCAAAAATTGGGTGGAGTCAAACCGTTGAGCAGTCGAGCATGACCAAAATGGGAAAATGATGTTAAAAGTGTCCATATAATGGATCAAGGTTGGACTTTTGTACCTTTTTGGTAATTTTCTCAAAAAATAATCGTAGATTTTTTGTGGGGCTTTTTTTTATTATTTTTTATTTTTTTTTATTTTTTTTTTTTGAGTGAGTGAGTGGGTATTGTGAGGTTTTTTTGTGAGACCAACATGCACCAATAACGTTATTCGCATGTCTTCTTGTTGCATTTCCTATAAATATATTGGCTTCGTCGTTCTTGATTTCTTATCATTACACAACATGATAACTATTTGATAGCTGATCAATCTTTGAACAATTTGGATATGTCAAGTATTCCAGTCTCTAGTGCTTCCTCTACTTCCTCATCTGTGTTAACCTCAATTGGTGTCAATGGTAGCAGCAAGAAGCAGCAAGACTGTATCCGTAACATGGTGAACTTCAATGCTAGCATATGGGGCTATCAATTCCTTAAATATGATGAGGTTTATAAAGATATGTGTTTCTACTTGATTGCTAACTGACTGTCTATTGTTTTATAATATTTGTCATATAGCTAATACTGTAGTTCACATGTGCATGCAGAGAGAGGACTTGGTTGTGGAGAAACAACTTGTTGATGACCTGACACACGTTGTGAAGATAGAGCTGATCAGGATCACAACATCTAGTCATGAATCAATGCAACATACAAAGCTCATACAACTTATCGATGCAGTCCAACGCCTTGGCATAGCCTATCATTTCGAAGAGGAGATTGAAGAAGCATTGCAACATATCTATGGTACATATGGGGAACAATGGATCGATAAGAACAACCTAGAAAGCACTTCACTTTGGTTCCGACTACTAAGACAACACGGCTTCAACGTTTCTCCGGGTATTTAATTAAATCATTTTACAGTCTTAATTTCTTCCGCATACATGATCTCTAACACTCTCTTCAAGTCAAGTATATATCATATCAATATCCAACTCATACCAAAGGCCTCTTAGCCCAACGGTATGTGAGTGGCCCAACAACCAAAAAGGTTGTGGGTTCAAGTCTCGTCAGAGACATATGTGAGATAGAACTTGTGAGATACGTGTGGTGTAGGTTGTAAAAATTTCCGTTAAAAAAATCAACTCAGCTGTATATAATTTATTATTAATTGCTTTTTCATGTTATAGAAATATTTAAGAACTACATGGGAGGAGATGGGACGTTTAAGGAAGCATTATGCAATGATGCTCAAGGAACACTTGCTTTGTATGAAGCGGCATATATGAGGGTGGAAGGCGAACAAATACTAGATAAAGCTCTCGAGTTCACTAAAATGCACCTTGACATCATATCCAAGAATCCTTCTTGTGACTCTTCTCTAAGAACCCAAATACAACAAGCGTTAACGCAGCCCCTCCGGAGAAGCTTGGAAAGGCTAGAGGCATTGCGTTACATACCTATCTACCAACAAGAAACATCCCACAATGAGGTCTTACTGAAGCTTGAAAAGTTAGATTTTAACGTGCTTCGGTCAATGCACAAAAAGGAGCTTAGCCAAATTTGCAAGTAATTAAGTGCCATTTACATAATCTCAGGTTTTATATACCCAAGTTGTTTATAACTTAAATAAAAGTTTAATCTGGTTAAGCTAACAATAATGGTCGTGTCAGAACTAAACCTCATTTATAGCTTGTGCCATAGATTGTTTTACTTGGTTTAAATTAATTTTAATCTACGATTGATGATTTCTCATTATTAATCCTTTGCTCTTAGATGGCGGAAGGATTTGGACATGCTAAACAAGCTTCCTTATGTTCGAGACAGAGTAATAGAAGGCTATTTATGGATACTTTCAATCTATTACGAGCCTCAATATTCTCAAACAAGAATTTTTCTTATGAAAACATGCATGTGGCTAGTCGTTTTAGATGACACATTTGATAACTATGGTACATATGAAGAACTCGAGATCTTTACACAAGCTGTTGATGTAAGACAACTAGTCGATATAAGATAATGGAAGAATATTAATTGTATTATTGAATGAATGATGATTACATACAAAATGAGAGAGTATATATATAAGGAGAATACATGGCCTATTTGAGGTAAATTTCTAATCATATAGCCAATTGTACATCCTTATCCCTATACACTCATATACTTATCCTAACACTCCCCCGCAGTCCGAGCGGCGAAATTGCGAGAGCTCGGACTGGAGTATTAAACTAGAAAAAAAGAAAACTGACATTAAAATATTAAAAACATAACTTTAGTCGACTCGTAACAAAACCGTACCAATGGTCGCTTTAGTCGACTGGTACCAACGGTCAACTTTAGTCGACTGGTAACAAAGCCGTACGAACAATCAACTAATTGACAAACAATAAACTCATGCATTAACATCAAAAGAACAGATGATAAAACGAAAGTTGGTTCTAAAACTTCAACCCCCAAAGAACCTTCCAAACAAACGGGGCGTGTTTTTCCCTAGAAAAACATAAAGATCACATATTTAGAAGAAGTTGTGGTTTATTTTGGTTACGGATGAAAGGGAGCCCTCCGAACCTCCGGCGTGTAGCCGGCGGCCGGAGGCGGCAGCGGAAAAGTTTAGGTTTTGTTGATCTTAATGGCCTGATACCATGTAAGACAAGAGAATAATGTTGTGTAATATGAATGATTGTATTGCTTTCTGTGATCGAACATGATACAAGGGAGGGAATATATATCCCAACTATCCATGACTATTTTAGGATAGTACTAAAGACATATCAATTACAATACATGTGATAAGACCAAATCACAAATGATAAGACCAAATCAATAATAAATGTGCTACTAACACTCCCCCGCAGTCCGAGCTGTGAAGTCGCGAAAGCTCGGACTGAAGTAGTAAACTAGAAAAAAAAAAAGAAACATAAGAAAAAAAAAACATTAACATAATCCTATACACTCATATACTTATCCTAACAGTTGAAAGGTAAACAGTAATATGCATTCTGGTCTCCTCTAATAGATAACTTTCTTTAAAACTCTTTATAGCCAATTAATGCTAATTGTACGTGTATCATCTAGATGGTCAATAAGCTGCCAATAAGCTGCCTGGATATGCTTCCAGAATACATGAAACTAATATACGAAGAACTTGTGAACTCTCACATGGAAATGGAGGAATTACTTGAAAAGGAGGGAAAGCAATATCAAATCCATTATGTTAGGGAGATGGTAAATTATCTGCACATTGATTCTTTTATAGTGCATTTCTATATTTAAACTCCATCTTAGCGTTTTCCACACAAATTAATAATGATATGCCTTCATTTTACATGAGATATCATCCAGGCAAAAGAGGTAGTTCGCAACTACTTGGTGGAAGCCAAATGGTTGAAAGAGGGGTGCATTGACTCTCGAAGAGTACATATCTGTTTCAATGGTGACTAGTACCTACAGCTTGATAATAGCGAGATCTTACGTTGGAAGGGGTGATATTGTCACTGAGGAGTCCTTTAAATGGGTGTCCAGATATCCTCCAATTGTTAAAGCTTCATTTGTTATTCTAAGACTTATGGACGATATTGTGAGCCACAAGGTACTGCATAATCTGTAGTCGATCTGTCTAAAAATGACATGTTCGATGTTGTGAGATAATTTACATAAATTAATATTTCAGGAGGAACAAGAGAGATGCCATGTTGCTACAAGCATAGAATGCTACGCAAAGGAAAGTGGCGCATCAGAGGAGGAAGCATGTGCATTTATCTCAAAAAAGGTTGTAGATGGATGGAAAGTTATCAATAAAGAGTCGCTCAGGCCTACGGATGTCCCATTTTTTCTTGTTATGCCTGCAATTAACCTTGCACGCATGTGTGACGTCCTTTATAACGTCAACGATGGCTTCACTCATGCTGGGGAAGAAGTGATAAATTATATTAAATTGCTCTTCCTTCACCCTATACTTGTTTAGAATTCTTCAAGTCTTAAATAGCATTTGTTGCTGTTCCAAAAATACTACCATTGTTATAGTGTGGCTTGAGCTTGGACTATTAGAAAATATTATGTTTCTTCTTGTTCAAGCACGATTGCACTGTTAGTATGATATTTTACTTATGGGAAGATACAAAATGTATAATTAAATATTTTTCAATTGGGCCAATTGGAAAGCTTGACTTTACTAGGTAGACGAAATAGAGCATTTCAATTAATGAATAAAAGTTAAATTTAGCTTCAGTTTGGTAAACTGCATCTTAATTTCATCCAATAAAATAAATATATATAAAAACACATGTGGCAATTTTGTTAAAAAAATAAAATAAAAATAAAAAAAATAAATAGTTAATAAAATTTTAGTTGTTAAATTTAAAATAAATTATATGTAAGTATGGGGGTGTTTAGGATTGCTTATCGCGTTTTGATTCAAAACCACGTTTTCAAAAAGTAAGTCCCTACCTACAACCTCAAATCCACGTTTGCAAATGAAATAAGCAGATAAGCGGGTTGCAAACACGATCCCAAACACCCTCTAAGTATTGTTGTTTTTTATAAATATTATTACGTTATATATTAAATTAATGTATATGTATTGACTTATAAATATTAAAATAAAAGCACAAGTTCCTATGATATGTAAATGAATACACGAAATTGTACATATGCAAACGACTCTTAATATTTCTCTTTATGTAAGGATATTCGGAAAAATATGTTTTGCCATATGTGTTTAATAACGACTAACGTTATTCTTATGCATAAATTTAAAGGTAAGCGTAGATGAGTTTAAAATTTAAATGCGGCTTAATTTATCAATAACAGGAATATAAATATCAAAATGAAACTGTCCCACTGTTACTATGAGATAAAAATAAATACACAAAATTTTACATGTGGCAGCGATACGTATTTTTTCAATCATTACGTGTCGTTAAACATGCATATATGCATAACATGATATACATAGTTAAATTTAAATAACATTAACATCAACACCATGTTACTTAAACAAAGTCAACTCTTTCGTCTAACAAAAATCTATACTAATATTATTCCGTATTAATATATGAAGAAAAATTTATATAAAAAGCCACGTGTGCATAGATATTATAACTTAACAAGTATAAATACATAACTTTTTAGAAAAATCTTATTTATGTCAAAATCATAATAAACCAACATACAGAAAAAAATAGCATTATTTACTAATTTTTATTTATATCAAGATCACGTAGGTACCACTTACGTCAAACCTTATTAGTGATACTTAAAACAAAAGTCTCCTGCGCGCATGGATTTAAAACTAGTATCTTCAATGGCATCTACATAAAAACATGAAAACTTTGATCACTTTGGTGACCCTAAATCCGCAATTCAAAAGGAGTCAACATACATAATAGTATAATACTCTCAAATAGAAAACGCGTTCAAATTGTGTTTTTTTCAAAAGTGTTTTTGGAAAGATGAAAAACCTGTTTTCTAAGTTTTAGAAAACTCCTTTTATGAGTTCTCCATAAGTTTTCCATTTTAGAATATCCCATCTAAACACGTTTTCAAGTGTTTTCAAGAGAAAGAATAGATCTCTCATTCTTAAGAAAATTGAAAAATGAAAACTAACAAAACTTTTCCATCACTATTCTAGAATGTTATTTATTTCTTGTTTTGGAGTAGCAGGATACTCGTAGACTCGTTTTATTGAGAACAAAATAGTTTGGTATTTACTAAAGAAAGAAAACATTGCACAATTCATTACTTGTAAAAGGAAAGGATTAGCAAAGAAATTTAGAGAACCAAACATGAATTTTAATCAACAGTATAATGATCTGATTACTCATTTTCTTCCATCACTAATTCACTACAACATACATCAAATAGTTATTCTAACATTTTTCGAACAACAAAGTATAATTATTTAAAAATTGAGCGAGAAGCTAAAAGATCTTACAAATCGCCTCACAATACACTAAGACATATATCTAAACCCAAATTAACCGTAATGTTTCTCAAACATAAAAGGCCTAATAATTATAACACTCGCAAGAAACTAAAAAAAAATCAATCGGGATAACGTTCATAAAACCCTCTTAAAAGTTGTAAGGATCTAAAGTTATGGATTCAAAAGATATGGAGGAAGATGTATACGAAATCTTGGCTAAAGATTCTGCCTCATTTTGCCAAACACGAACCATCCACATCTCATCATAGTCAACCAAACATGTTGTCATTCCAGGAATTATGATGTCTTCTCATATTGTATGTATTGAAAATGTGGATAATGAAAAATTCTGAATCACAAGGAATGCTTTCGACTATGTGCAAGACACAGAGTTGGGTTTGGTGTTGATTTGCTGAGACGAAGAGATCTATTTCTTTAGAAACTTTCTGAGCCTGAAAATATCAACTACTCGTTAGATGGTTCCTCGTGAAATATAATCAACCCAACACATATTTTGTAATTTCATAAAAAAAATCTTAGGATATGCTAAAAGTAATGTAAATTCCAAATTATGAATATGATATAATAATTAACATTGTATTTGCTCAAAAAAATAATAATAATTAACATTGTAAAAAGAAAAAGGAAAATAATACTAATGAGGAAAAGAGACAAATTGGATACAATGCTAACCTGTTGCTTCAACGAGGTCCTTTGCCGTGAGGATTGTGTGGCAAGAACTTGAGTACAATGACTAAATGACATGAGAAACTATTGAGAGTTCCCATTTCAACTCATGATTGAAAACTCGGGCATTGTCTCGCCCTTTATAGAATGTGATTTGCGAGAAGCTATACAAATCTTACCGATGTGGGATATCAACAAAATAGTCGATTATATACTTGTAAGATAACAATACATTAAGGGAATCTATTCGATATGGGATATAAGTAGAATGTAATATAGCTTAAATTCTCAAGTAACTAGATATTGATATCATCCCTTTTGAGCATTTATATATGATTATGAGATGAGATATAAAATAGTTAGAAACAGGCAACCTCATTAATTTGTACTAGTGGTGATCACAACTTACTATTTTGATGATCCATTATATACATTGCAAATTCCCTTAACATCACTAAATATAAGTTTAATACTCGCATCACAAGTGATGTTACTTGTAATGATTTGCTAAGAGCCTTCGAATGTAACCCTCAACTCAACAAACTGATTAACATCAAAGACAGTGCTGCTGTAAGGTGACCTATGGCGAAATGACAAAAAGGGTGAAGAATATGTATGGCAAAACTATGAAGAAACGAGAAACTTAGCATATGCAGAAAGATTGCAACACACACATTGTTATTGTGGTATATGCTAGTTACTGTCCTAATTTCTGAGTGAATGTAAGATGGTTCTATATTTTTATTAGCGACAATGATATAATTATATAGAACCAATATAATACTTGATTAAAGGTCTCAAAGGTCTTCAATGTGGATAAAAACATACAATGATGAAAGGAATGCATTCCAAAATGTTCATATTTAATTTTATAGTTCTCAATTTTCATAAGGTTGTCTATAATGCAAAGTTGTTGCAACAATCCACTCTCACTATTCATGACAAAAGTTGGGGTGAATCCATATGTAAGAATTATGAGCTCTGACCCAAAACCAACACATTTGTTGTTTAGGCAAGATATGACAATGTGAGTTTGAAGAATCGGAATCAATTTGTTATGTTCTTGCTCTTTTTTTTTGATTCAGTTACGTAACAAGGTGCACACAAACTGTTTGTTGAAACAACTAATTAGATTTTGAGGACATTTTGAGAATGGGTATGCATTAAGCCTTTTGGGTAAATGAATTGTAGTTTTTTATTTGATGTATATTTTTATTAGAAGCTCCTTCGGCCATATCATTGACCTAAAAACTATATATGTACAAAGGCGGTTAATTTGAAAGTATTGAAGGTTCCTGAAGTCGAACAAAAGAAACTACAAAGAAGACGGGCCTTATGAGAATGCAAAAGAAAGCGCAATTTGCTGCCTTACTCTTATTCATGAACAATGAATTTTTTTCCTGTTATCCTATAAGTTGCTTTACAAAACATCTCACGAATTATTCATTAACCCAATTTGCTGCCTTACTACTAATCACAAACTACAATTTTGCAAATATTTTGCAAATGATAAATTGTTTTCCTATTACTTTATAAATAATTTTACAAACCATTTTATAAATTGTTCTGCAATCACATGATGAATTATTTACTCATTTGAAAAGTATTTTATGTTATTACCACCTAAATAGGAAAACCAATATTTCCCTTTGTAACTAAACCAGACCTTAGAACTTAGAAGTGTATCCCACACCTTTGCCTGAAACTATAAATAACAATGAACTCCGTCTAGTATTAAACATCTAACCCTACTCAACCTTGACAACTAGACTCTACCCTTAAACACTTAAAAAACAAATGGAGACGTATATATTTGACTACCTCTCTTTCTTTGATATTCTCATTTTAAGGACCCTTCTTTAAAAACGCCTTTATATCAACTACAAAACCCGTAGTAATATTTTTCTGAGATACTCATTTTCTTGAGTTAAAAGATTTCTGGTCAGACTTTATCAAGAACTTTGCATATTAAAGAACGACTAAATGTTAATTTTTGAGAAATTGTTTTATCTACACCATGCTTAAAAACCCGCCTTACTAAATTATACATCTTTTAGTCAGGCCTTATCAAGCTTTTGTAAGTTAAGAAATGACTAAACGTAAATTTTTACGGAATTATCTTACCCACAGCATGGTTGAAAACATGTTTTACAAATTATTTTTTTTAAAGACCGTGTCATCTTACGTAACTATTAATTCCCAACAAAGAAATGTGAAATACTTGGAAAGTTATTTTGATCAAATTCGTATAAACATTTACTCGAAAGAAGATGTCGAACAAAATTTTCTCCATTACCGTAAGAAGAAAAATGCACAATTTCGGAACAAATCTTGGAGACTAGCCAACATACCTTTTTACCACTTTACATCAGAACAAGTTGGGAACTTTGTGCCACTAGGATATAAACCATAAATAGGATTAAGACCAAGAAAACTTAGAGGAGCCACACTAACAAGGCTGCGAAACATCGTGAGCTTAAGATTAGAACCATTATCCTGTTAAACTTACTTCAGGAATCATTATACCTTACCAAAAACCTCAAGAGGGGATACTAATAGTAGACAACCTAATTACTCTCCCACAAACAAAGAGAAAACCTTAAACCATCTAGTGGGACCAAAGATCGGTTACAAATACCATCACCCCTTTTCCAAACACCATGCTAACGGATAACGTAAACTGAATCGCGGGACGCGATTCCTTGTAAGGAGGGTCGTCTGTAACCACCCGTAATTTTTTGGACTATTATTTTAATAGTGGAATAATTTGTTTTTATCAAAAAAATGTGAATTATTTATTTTCTGATGTTTACTAATGAATAAAACTTAAAAACGAGAGGATATCTCGTTTTTCCTTGAAAACGACACCGCACGCGTACCGACACCACCTTAGTAACGGCATAAATCCAATAATTGATATCCAGAGTCAATAATTGTGTTTTTATATTACTTTAATAAAAACGTTTCCAGTAATATATTTTTCGCATTTACGAAACCGGGATGCCGCATCTACAGTCTAGCTCAACAGGACACGGAATACACAATACACGAATATTGTTAATATTACTACCCACTACTACTAACTTCATCTTTTTCTTTCTCCTATGCGCCGGTTCTCCCCTCTCTCTTGTCACCATCAAAAGCAGACTTTCTCCTCTCTCCATGAAGCCTCGATTCTCCCATGGTCAAAATCACGAGATCGTTTAGAAAGATGTAGAATGAAAGTGAACTTTACTCAAAATCGTTTCCCCACAAATCGATAGCAAGAAAGATAGATTAACTTTTCTTGTTTTTCTTTCTTTATAATCACCAAACGATCCACAGGAATAGACACACCTCAAAAATTTATTATCAAAAATCGAAAGGATGAGTTGTGGTGGTTTCCTGCTTGGATCGGCTTGGGCTCGCTCGTAGTCAATCTCTTTGTTGGTTTCATCTTGTCACTCAATCTGTATATTGTAAGGATCTTGATATCTTTTCACTCTATGAATTTTATTTTATTATTGTCATTAAACTTATGATTCGATCTAGATATATATATTTTGTTGTTGTTGTTGTTGTTGTTGAATCTGGTGTGGCAAACAATAAACAAACTAAAACCAGTTTTAATATGGCTCATAGATTGGAAGTGTTATCCTTGTTTTGTTGTTTTCGAATTAGACTCGAGTGGTTGTTTGGCTTAGGTTGCGTTTGGTATTGATTGCGGGTTGAACCCATTGTGGTCAAAACAGTGGTGAGACCTTGGGTTAGTCTAGATTGTGGTAAGATTTGTAAGAAAATGGTATTTGAGTTGTTATGGCCACAAGTTGGTTGAGTATTGTTAAAAGGATGAGGGTTCTGTGTTGTTTCGGTCTCCTGTCGTGAACCACAACCCCAACGGTAAGGATTGTTTTGTGTCTTGCTTACTCGCCTTAAATTGTATCTTCAAAATATAAGTGTGTTTTGTTTAGCTTTTAGGGTTAAAACTTAAAAGTGTGTTTGCATTCTGTGTATGTTAACAGTTACGTATCACAAAACACGCATGGGGAGTGTTTGTTTTACTCAGTCAAAAGGCCTCAAGCCCTGGTTCGTGCCTTGTTCACAAGGCCGAGAGTAGGTTCGGTGTACTTTAACTTGGTTACTTGACGCTCGGTATCAAACGTTTGCTCACTCACCCTTGCGTTAGAATTCACACTCCCTAAGTGAATAATCTGGTCTCGTTTTGTTGAGTCTAAAAGGGTCTAAACAATCTGGTCTTGCGCTGTTTTGCTATACTTCACAGTTTGGGCCAAAGCCCTTTTGAGTTCAAGGGATCTAGTTGTCGGATTCACTTTGGGCCACAACCCACTCCACTCCACTCCATCGTATATAGGGTGCGTTTGTTTGTAAACTTTTATCAGAATGTGTATTTTTTTCTAACATACCAAGGTTTAATTGAAAACTCAAATTTTTGTAAACTTTGTGTGTACCAAAGAATCTCGTACTCGACCCATTTCGCGACTCGTTATCAACTTGCCCGACTTATATGTCGTGACGCATTTTTCTTCGACATAACAGTTATATGATTATTTAACTTGTACTGTATATCGTCAAAACTATAAAAACCTAAACCTCGGACCAATTAATAAAAACGTAAACTTTAAACAATTCGAAAATATGTTTCATTAATCGTATGAGTTTCTATTTTACTTATAAAATATAAACGAATTTTTAAATATCACTTATAACTAAAACTTAATATTTTCACGCCACTAAACCAAACTAATGGAAATATAGAGTTTAGTTTAACATTGAAAACCATGGATTTACATTTTCATATTTTAATTGTTTATACTTGGTAAAATTATTTTGATTATAAAACTTTGAAATTTGACTACCTCGGACAAGCAAAAATTTATACAAAGGGTCATGCCCATCTTTCGCCAAAATATATATTTAGCTTACTTTTTATATAACCAACAATGAGGAATTTTATTCATAACTTACGTCCACCAATTCATTTAAAAACGAGGATAGTAAATAAAGTTGTTAACTTTTTTTTAGATATTTTCATGATCGTGATAAATATATTTACATACACACTTGTTATTATATATTCTTTTAACAATAATGTTTACGTAATCCGTCAACGCCTAATATCTAATTACTTTTCGTTCATCATCTTTCGGTTACCGACAAACCGAAGACTTATTCGTCTTTGATACTTTATTCTTTGTACATGTATGCTTATGCACTTCCAAGAGCCAATACTTCTAAACACTTAAAGCTTAAAAGCTGTTTTTCAAACTTAAATGCTGCCACACAAGCAACAATGACACAAACACTTTAATACTTTTAAACTCAATGAGTCTTAAACTAGAACGGTGAACTAAACTTGCCATACTGATCTAGATCGCGTGTCGGTGCCGCATACTTATACCATTTGACTTTACTATTTTCAGACTCCTTTGCTGAGGTGAGTTCATGACCCCCTATTTTTACTTGTTTTATAACTGTTTTGGGGGAGAATACATGCTCGGTTTTACATGAATGCAATACTTGTTTTACTTGAACATGCTACTTGTTTACTCAAACATTACTTGTCCTACTCAAATGCTTTATGTGTTTACATGTTACATACTTGATTATTTTCTCATTGACACAAGTGTTCAAAAACATCTTACTTGGACTGGAATTATACTTATGTTCTCTTAAAACTCTTAATTGGACCAAACTTTATACCTATGCGTTTAAAACTATTACGTGGTGTAGCCTAAGCTCCTGAATCCCACTATGACCTTACATGCTTTCTAGCATGCCTTAACGTGCTTTTTAGCACGCATTTAACATGCTTTCTAGCATGCCTTTACAAGCTTTCTAGCTTGCCGTTTACATGCTTTCTAGCATGCATTTACATGCTTCTAGCATGTATTTAGCTTAGTGCTAGCGTAATAGACTATTTTTATATATTTGTTGTAATGATCACACACTCTACTTATGGTCCACAATTCAAATTTTACTTGAAGATATAAACTTTATTTTCATGACATTGTGAGCGACACAATGGTCACAAAAGCTCTCTAATGAACTCACATTACTTTTACTGCTTTATCATAAACCTATGAACTCACCAACCTCGTGTTGACACTTTTTAGCATGTATTTTCAGGTTTAAAGCGATAAATTACTGTTGGAGGTTTTGGCATGGCATGGCATGGTCATATATGACTCTGATGTATTTGGGACCGCTTTATTTCTTTTATGGGCTTATATTTTCGCACTGTATTTGGAATGCTGTAATCAAAATACTTTTGAATAATAAATTTCTTTTAAGTGGTTGAGGTAAAACCGTTCTTTGCACTTTGTGTTGTGATACAAATTTAGTAGCACCCCAATGCATGTATGCTTCCGCTGGACCCGATTTTGGGGGTGTTACAAAATCAGCCCCTATGGCTTAATTTTCTGTGGTAAAATGATGTTAAGAAGGTCCTAATATCAGTGGGTTTAGAACCTAAGGCCATTGGACACGCGTACCAATCGGGGTTTTAATTATTGTTAATTAATTTCTTCAATTTCGTTGGCTAACAATTTAATTCTTGTCTTTTATTTTGTTTCCATGGAAAATACATGCATGTTTGTCCATGGAGTTAGCCAACACCTTGTATTGATCATAATATTATGGTATTATTATGTGTATATGCAAAGCCGATGAAAACCTAGACCACTTGTGCCTTGGATTGTTGTGAATGTTGTTTAATTTCGTGTTTTGGGGTTTTTGCCATTGTTTCGGCATTTATGTAATGATATTCTTTTTGGTTGTAGCCATTGTTAGGGCACTTTTTACAGTAGGTAGAAAGTAGATTAGTTGTATTTTACTTTCAATATCATGTAATCGTGGCTTGGTGGTGAAAGGCGAAAGAGTTAAAGACATTTTTGCCGAAAATGACTGCTGGAGCACCAGTTGGTAAAACGGAGTTTCCCGGTGACTGGTAAGGAGTTTTTGGCTAAATATTTTTTTGTAGGTACACAAGATATGGGCCCACAACTTTCTAGTTTTGAGCTAAGCCCGGGGAAGCTTCCTTCTAGGTCGTTTGGGCCTCCGAACACAGAAATTCTGGAAGGACAACAACTATTTTTCATGTGCATAATGGGGTTTCTACTTGCTCTTGATTGTCTTGGAGCAAGTGGGAGTTCTCCGTGTGGTTGTGTGGTTTGTCCCTAGTTAACTCTCGGTTCTCGTGATGGCCCATGAGACCAAGCATAGGTTTTTGCATCGGTTAAGGCTTTGCATATTGTGGTTGTGTGTTTGTGATTTTGCTTTTTATATATCTTGTGATCATATGTAAATTGAAAATAGTTTTCTAAAAACTTAAAACGAAACACAAACCATTTTCAAAATTAAGTCTTTTGATTTAGTTTTACAAAGTTTTTGAAATTTGAAATCATTGTTTTAAAATAACACTTAAACTTGTTATGTATGTTATTTCATTTATGTATTGTCCAAACTTAATTATCCACCTAGGATGAATATTAGTCATGAAAATGGACAACTCGACACACATAAATTAAAAAAATGATTAGACTTAAGTTAAGAAAAGTTTTTAACTTGTGCTACGAAGGATGAATGCATGTTTCTTTCGTACACCTTTTTGACCCACATCAAACTTTTACCCATCAAAATTTAAGTCATGCCGTCCAATGTTGAGAACACTTGCAATTACCTTTTGCCTATGCGTGGGACCTAGGTTGAATTGTAACCCAAGATGACTATTCTCTATGCGTGAGACCTAGATATATTCTCGCACGTTCTCAAATTGGATGACTTAATCGAGTTAAGCGGTGAGACCTTGACCCGAGGCAAAGATGGGACTAAACATGCCTACGTGACACTAGTCGTTTGACACTAGATGCCATGAGTCCCATACGGATCTAAGAGTTGCACTTGTCATGCAATTGGTGATCGTCGCCTACCAATTGAATCTGCTATTGCTAGCAGATCAACTGATGTGATAGTAGAAGCACAATGTGGATCTTAGCCTTTTTCGTAAATTAATTGTTTTAAATTGTAAACATGGGGTAGTTAATTTATAAAAGGATAATTTAAATTAAACACTTTGAGAGTTTTGCTTTTTCAGAAATACTCCCCCTTCACATGTGCTCGTAATTGTTTAAGATAAATTTGCACATGTTGGGTAGAGTTGGCACTTTTTGAATTGATCAATTTTAAGTGAACAAGACCACTTCGAGACATGTTTACATCACTAGTTGGACTAGCTTGAAATTATTACCCGGCTTGGTTAAGTTCACAGAAAGTTTCTCGAAACGTTACATTCTACTCAGACAAGTCCTCTTCGAGACACGTTTACATCAATAGTTAGACTAGCTTGAAATTATTACCCGGCCAGGACAAGTCCTTTCGATTACTAACTTTTGTGTTTCGTCAATTCATGGGTGATAACTGAGTCGAGCTCATGCGAGATTCAACATTTTTCAACCATATTTTATTCACTTTTACATTTTCTCCCCCTCAAAAATAGCATATAAATGTTGTTTTTGTGAAAACTTTTGATTAAAATATGCTTTTTGAGTCTTATGGGGAGAATTCAACGAGAACTTTTTATGATTTTGAACAAAGATTTGTTTACAAGTGCTCCCCCTCAACAAGTGAATACTTATTGAGGTGAAATACTTGTCTTTTGAACAGAATTTTAAGAAAACTTAAAATTTGATTAATTCTACTCAAAAGTAAGAAGCTTTCGCTCCTTATATGAGGATTGAGGCACTGAAACGTACCTCAGGGTCCTTTAATTACAAAGTGCGGGTTATACACTGTAATGTGTGCACAAGCCATTGTTTCAATACAAAATTGTTTTCTTTTAACAAAATACTCCCCCTCAAATAATGAATATTGTTCGAGAGATAATCTTCTTGAGGAGAATTTCGAATTGTATTTTAAAATACATTTTGAAAAATTCGTGAGATGATTCTGCATCAAGGTTTTAGAAAACATAATCAAGTATTATACAAAATATTTTTAGTGTTTGACTTTCTTAGTTGTGTTTAAGAAAGTTTTTCAGGTCATCTGGAGTAAAACACCTCATACCAATTTGGTGAACAAGTTCAACAAACCTCGAAGGAGGTAGTGGTTTTGTGAACAAGTCTGCCAATTGGTATTCAGTACCCACAAAATATAACTCAATTGTACCCTTTTCAACATGCTCTTTGATGAAATGATACCGGAGATCAATGTGCTTTGATTTGGAATGAAGAACCGTGTTGCAGGAGATTGCTATCTCGCTTTTGGAATCACAGTACATTGGAATCTTGTTGAATAAGTAACCGTAGTCCATTAGATGAGTTCGCATCCATATAACTTGAGCACAACATGCAGACATGGCCACCTATTCAGCCTCTGTTGATGATAAGGAAGTGCAATCCTGCTTCTTCGATTGCCATGACACAAGTTGTAACACCCCCAACTCAAATGTGGCAGCTGTCGTGCTGGGGGTATTACGAAAATAGAAACCAGGCACATTTATAGTAAACGACCACAACTCGGGACGTTTGAAATGTGACCAAAACATATCATTCGATTTACAAACC